>JAJEJO010004841.1:9748-21180 GCA_020662805.1 Glaucomys volans | reverse complement strand
GATGGTATGACTCTACTTTGTGTACAACCAGTGAAACAATAGCTGTATTCCATTTGTGTTCAATGAATCAATAAGTAAATAAAAAAAAAGAAAATTAGAAAACACCAGAAACAAAAAACAAAAAAAAAAACAAAGTAGAACCAAAATACCAGCCAGCTACAGATTCCTCCTTGCTCCTTCCTTGGACTTCCACTAGACAGAATTCATTATTCCCAACAAAAATATGCTGTCTAAATCACTTGAAGAGCATGAAAACTAGTTGACCCATTAACTCCAAACTCATGACCTCCCACAAAAGCTCACAATTCAGCCACACAATGGGACTCTGGGATATGCATTGACCACCTTCAGTGCTGAGGGAACAGTCCTGTTTTAATAATAGCACAGCAAAAAAAAGCAAGAGTAACTTGCATTTGTGAGGTACTTAGTTCATAAGCACTGTGCTCAGAGCTTTTCGTAATAAACTGATACAATGTAAGGAACCAGCAAAAAGTGGGAAGCTGCTTGTCTTTGAAAAATGATGAGTTCCTAGCAAATTTGCTCTGCTGAAAAGTCTAGTATGCAATTTACCCCTTTCCCTTGGTGTCCAGTAAGCTGTTCCTGGCTCTCAACCATATTGCACGTGACACCCTCCAGCTGCTCTGCCAGATGTTCTTTGCTGGTCAACTGACAGACACATGAACAGATAATATCTTCAGCCTGCAGGAAGCTCTCTGTGGGATTTTCATCGGAGGTTGGGACATAGAGGGTGGTAGAATTATTCCAAGTTGAAAATGAAGAGGTTCAATATGTGCAGTTGGCCATCCCTACCACCAGTTCCTTGGTTAACAGAGATCTGAGTCTGCAACATCTGGCGTGTCTTCCCCATGCGCTGTTAGGATGTTCATTAGTTCAAAGAAAAATAGGCAAGTAAGCTGCTTATAAACACAGTGAATGTGACTCTCTACCCACCTGACTGTGGAAATTTTTTTTGCTTTATTCTCTTATTTAATCATCTAAGGAAACTAATTGTTTGGGCTCATTTATTGAAATTTATAACACTTGGAGTCTTTCCTTTGCTTGGTCAGAGTAAGCCAGACCATTTTAGCATTGAAGAAAGCGTATTTGATCTATAGTCTTTTGAATGAATATTCCTTTTCACTACAGTAGAAAGTTTATTTTTTCAGAAGCTCATTAGTTTATATTAGAATATCCTTTGGATGGGGAAGGATAGTCCATAAGCATTAAGTATCTCTTTACATTGGGAAAGGCAATTTGTTGGATTGAAAAATGTATTTTGTCCCAGAAGTGGGTTCTTCACATAGAAACTGTTGTGGTAAATGATGAGTAGAAGAGAAGAGGGAAGAAGAGGGGAAGGGAAGAAGGAAGGGAGGAAGGAGAGAGTGAGGGAGAAAGGGGTTTTACAGTCTCTTGGTCCTGGGCTCAAATTAAATTTTGCTATTACCAGCTCTGATTTTCTTCTTTTTTTAATCTGCAAAAGTGTCACAACTTCACAAGACTGTGAAAGCAATTAAGTGTGCTAATGTAAATGAAGTCACTGGTCCATAATAGGTATCTAATGAAATAAGAACTGGAGTCTAGATTAAAAACAGAATACAGGGTATGTCAATTCCTATTGTGGCAGTGCCAAAGCAGTACAAATAGTGTCTTGAAACAACACAAATTTATTATCTTAGAGTTCTGGAAGTTAGAAGTCTAAAATGGGAATTCAGAAATTGTTAGAACCTAGGGGATAATGTTTCCCTGTCTTCTGTAGCTACCAGAGGTCACCTTATGTTCCTGGGCTCAGAACCACTTCCTCCACCTTTAAAACCAGCAGAATAGCATCTTCTCTGCTCTCTGACTTCTCCTTCTCTCCTTACTTTCGTCCTGTTACAAGGACCCTTGTGATCATACCAGTTCACCTGGACAATACAATCTCATTTCAATATGCTTAATCACACCTACAAAGTCCCTTTTTCCATATTAGTCAAAATATTTGCCCATTCTGGGGACTGGGACATGAACAACTTTAAGGGTCATTATTTAGGTTATTATAGTCTATTCTCTAGCCACCCAAAATTTCATACCCATTCCACTTGCAAAAATACATTCACTCAATCCCAACATCTCCAAGTTTCAACCCATTATAGCATCAATGCAATTCAAAAATCTCATCTGAATATCATCAAAATTCCTAAGTTTCATTCTATAAATCATATATGGTTGATAATCTTGGTATGATCCATCTGGGGCAAAATTCCTCTCCATCTGTGGACCTGTGAAACTATAAAACAAGTGATCCCAAAATACAATGATGGGGCAGACGTATGATAACAGATGTAGTCGCTTCTATTCAAAGCTTGGGGGAGGAATAGAAAGAAGAAAAGAAACACTGATCCCAAGCAATACTGAGATCCAACTGGGAAAAAATTATTTATTAGGTTCAAGTCCTTGGAATCATCCCTATAACTTGCAGCTCTGGGGACATAGATGGTTCCATCTGTGCCCACAGCTCCACTGTCTGCAAATGAGACTCTGAGCTCTGAACCAACACTTCAGTCATCAGATCCATCCTTCCTTTTCATGAAAGGTAGAACACCTTTGTAACTGAGCTATTTATAAGCTTGTTTCCTGCAGGAGGAGTCTGAAAGCGTTCATTCAATTCTTCCTGTTTCCCTTTTAGTCCAAGGAAGCAATGTGTCTGGTGATATAGTGTCTCAAGAATGTTGTGAGTCTTTCATATGTGTCTCCAGGATTCACTCCACTAGACAAGAAGCTCCTTTTAAGATTCTTCTTAGACAATCTTATCTCCAGTTTTGTTTTCTTCTGAGATGGTTTTGGGGGTCCCTGAGACACATGACCTAATCTCTATATGATGGAATATTTCAGCCTTTTGGTCCTTACAAAGAATTAGTGAAAGATTTTCCAGTCACATCCATGTCTTCCTCTCCAGAAGACTTACTGTTTTCTGACATTAAATTTCTTATTTGCAGCTTACTTGCAAATTAAATAGGCTGAGAATTTCCCATATTATTAAATCCTAGTTCCTTTCTACTTGGAGTACTTCCCTTAATCTGTTACATTTTACTATAAGCAAGTAGGAAGAAACCATGCTCTATCTTCAACACTGCTTAGAAGTCCCCTCTACTAAATATCAACATTGAGTACTTACTAGTTCTGTTTCTATAAAATAGGACATATTCAGCTAAACTTTCTTCTACTGTATAGCAAGCATCTCCTTAGTCCAAATTCTAATAAAATCCACTTAAATTTGAGCTTCAGATAAACAATGAATAATATTTGCTATAATTATATGATATGTGTATATATGTATGTAGATATACATACATATATATGTATGTAGATACACATATGTGTACATATATATGTACATATATGTATATACACACACAGATACCCACATATCCCCAATATTTCCTGGGACATATTTAAACTAAAATTTTATTCATTTACCAGAAATCTCAAGAGAGATTAAATAGTTTACCAGAGTCACAAATTTAAAAGTGACAATCAATGCTTCCTGTCACTCTACATACTACCTCTATATTTGAAGTGAATCCCTAACATCAGGCACACCTACAACCAAACACCAATGGCATGTACTCATCTAGCATAGGTCAATAAAAAGAACTCTGACATACTTGAGATGATCTCAGTTCAAGCACAATTGCTAATTTAATGCCATAGGAAATTCTGCAGTAGGTTAAGAACTTGAGTTCTAGAATAAGATCCTCTAGTGTCTCAATTTTGGTTTTCCTCAAATCAGGTGATTCTTGCCTACCACCCAAACACTCTAATCCTCAGTTTTCTCACTAATAAAATGGAAACAGTGATAGTATTTTGTAGATTCACTTTGATTACATGTTGCTGCTATTAGTACTATTGTGCTATGAATTTTATAACTCTTTTGGAGTGCATTTGTGTGAAAGAAGAATCACTCTACTGCATCGTTAAATACTGTTAAGGGTGGCAAGGAAGAACTAGCAAAAGACCCAGCTTCCACTGCCTCAGAGTCAGTGGAGATATTTAGAGAATCCAGAGACAGATATGAAGGTACTGAGGAGGGAGGTAGACCTCTCTAGAGGAAAGATTATAGAAAAGCTGCAGTGACTTAATCTCCAGGATGAAGTCTCAGTCAGACATGAAGGACAGTTATCACACAGCTGCCTCTCATCTCCATTAAATACAGAAAACTTAACATGAATATACATTCCTGCTAGTAAAACATCAGGCCACTGAAAAAGTACAGGAATGGGTAGCTTTGAGATCTCCCTATGGAGATCTTCAAGAGGAACTTGGTATCTACCTGGAGTAATGTGGGATCATTCTAACCTAGAAATGAAAAAAGTGAGCAAGAGGATTTCATAAAATGCCTAGAAAGAATATCTACATTATGATGCTGAATAATGATCTTTAGTAAAAAAAGATTTCCTATATCTAGTTTAATTCTCCAGTAGTATAATTGTAAGAGCATTTCCTTTCATTCTGCCTTTAACTGACAGAAACACATTTTTTACATAATCAAGGTATTGATCCTATTTCATTTCACCAGATTCATTCTAACTAACAGCTTAACAATGATATAATAGTTCAAGAATGTGGGTCTTCATCCTTTAATTCCACAAATCAACCCTTGTATTTCTGTAAAATGTGCATTATTGAAATAGTATATGTCCCTCTGAATTAGAATAATGTATTATACAAGATTGATCCCTGCCTAGCAAGGACTTTTTTCCAAGCGGGAGAAGACATTCATTTTTGTGTTGCTGTAATATAGATAGTATGAGATTTATAACAAATGCTTGTAGAAAATATTGTGAAGAAAAAGAATGTGGGTCTTGCATATATATCTCTGGGATTCACTCAATTAGACAAGAGTGAATGTAATTATTTTGAACCTACCACTTTTATTTAACTCTGTTGATTTTACTCAAGTTCTCCAATTTTTAATTGATAAAGAATAGTTATGGATATTTATAGAATAAAATGTAATGTTTAGATTTATATACACATTGTAGAAAAATCCAATCAAGGTAATTTATATATCCATCACTTCACCAACTTACGATCACATTTTTGTGGTGAGAACATTAAATATCTATTCTTCAACAGCAACCCTAAAATACACAATACCTTAGTAACAACAGTGGTTTCCATGGATTGCAATGCAAAACTAAAATTTGTTCTTCTAGTCTGAGACTTTGTATCCTTTGATCATCACCTTCCTTTCCCCATGTCTCCTCCCTTCCTAACCTCCCAGTCCTGAGAACTTGTTCTCTGTTGCTGTGACATCCACATTTTTAGATTCCACAAATAGGTGAGATTGCACAGGATTTTTCCATGCCTGGAGTTTTGTACTTATTATATTCATTCCAGTCCCATTCATTTTATCACGGATGACAGAATTTCCTTCCTTTTCAAGCTGTATAGTATTTCCACATTTTATTTATCCATTTAGCCTTTTAAAATTATTTTTTGTCAATGGTTTATTTATTTATTTGTTTATTTATTTATTTACATGTGGTGCTGAGGATCTAACCTAGGGCCTCACACATGCCAGGCAAGTGCTCTACCACTGAGCCACAGCTCCAGTCCCTCCATTTATCTTTTGATGGACATTTTGGTTCCTTCTACATTTTAGCTATCGTAAATAATACTGCATTGATCATGGGAGTGAAGGTATCTCTTCAACACACCAATTTCAATTTCCTTGTCTATATACTCAGAAGTGGGGGTGCTGGTAAGTTTATTTTTAGTTATTTGAGGAACCTCCCCAAAAGACTGTACTAATTTACATTCCCAACACTATTCAAAGATGCACTTTTCTCAACATCCTTGCCTACATTTATTAACATTTCTTTTTATATAATACCATTCTGACAGAATGAGGTGATCTCCACGTGACTTAGTTTGCATTTCTCTAATGTTAAAGATGTTGAGCATTTTCCATTTATTGATTGGCCATTCATATTTCTTCTTTTAAGAAATGTTTCTTCAAGTCCTTTGCCTACTTTTTCATTTGTTTTATTTTATGTTGTTTGATTTCCATCTTTATTTTAGATATTACACTTTTATCAAAGGTTGGCTTGCAGAAATCGTCTGCCAGCCAATCCATGGGTTGTCTCTCTCTATGGTTGCCTTTGCAGTGCAGAAGCATTTTATTTTAATGCAATCCCATTTACCTGTATTTGCTTTGATTTTTCTGTGCTTTTGAAGTCTTATCCAAGAAATTATTGCAAAGGCCAATGTTGTAGAGATTTCCCCCATGTCTTCTTCTAGCTTTATAGTTTCAGATCTTATATTGAAGCACTTCATCAATTTTGAGTTGAATTTTGTACATGGTATGAGATAAAGGTCCAATTACATTCTTCTGCATGTAAGTATCCAATTCTCCCAACACCAAATATTAAAGAGACTGTCTTTTTCCCATGTGCACTCTTGATCTCTTTGTTGAAAATCAACTGTCTATAAAGACTTGGATTTACTTCTGGGCTTTCTGTTCTGTTCCATTGGCCAATGTGTCTGTTTTTATGCTTGTTCTATGCTGTTTTGAATACTATATACATTTCCTTGAAAAACACAGCTTCGATATAAAGATTTTAAGAAATAAAAAAATATAATCCCAATTAAAACATTCTGGCCTAAGATTTTCAGATTTTTCTCAAAGATTGTGAGACAAGAAAAATTATGAGTATCCACAATCTTCCATCCCTGAGGAGACACATTTCTCTCTGTTCACTCCATCTGTGGACATTTGTTATACAGAGTCAAGTAGGAGAGAACACGAAGTAGTAGAAAAGGTTGAAACAAGCTTGACTAATTTACACTGGAAAGAGCAAAATATACTCTCCAGATCAGCAGTCAGGGGATGAAGACAAGGAGGAAAGAAGAAAGACCAAAGCCAGTTCACTAGGAATGAAGGACACGTTTAGGGGGAAAGAAAAAGAGATTGTGGGCAGCTTTCATCTTCCAGTGAGTGAAACATTGGGGCCGTTCTCTCAGGAGAACAGGAGAAACATTGAGTAGTGAAGGGTGTAAGAAGGGTGTTATGAAAGAAGAAAGTCACCCTTAATGTTTTCCAAAACATAAAATTTAAGTTGCACTAATTCTTCAGGATTGTTCTCAGTTGTGTTGTTATTTCTGATTATAAGCTTAAGCCAAGACTGACTTCAGGGAAGAACAACTGCCCTAGCTACAAGGTGTGCAGTAATTCTGACCAGTTTAATAATAATGTGTATATCTTTGTGTAATCATATATGCTTGTGTAACCTTGATTCCCTCCAAAAGTTTATTAATATTACTCACTCTGTAATCAGTACACACATCATTTTAGTTAACATATATTACAGTTGTATACAAATTATATATTTATTGTCCTACATAGTAACACTCTGAAGAACATGCTTCTTAGATAGTCTCAGAATTACTGAATTAAAATGTTGGAGCATTTAAATACTTTTAAACCATTTTGACAAAGTGCTTTCCAGAAAGATTCCATTCTACCAGCACTTGGATGAAGTTACCTATTTCCTATTAGTTTCCTAAATAGTTTCCTATTTTCTCCAATGCAATACACTGATTATAAGTAATATTATTTGTACAGTCATTGAAGAGCCTGAAAGTTCAGAGAACACTTGAAAAGATAATGAAAAATCCCCTCCCTGACCTTCTAAATATCCCTACTGAAACCTCCTCCACAGAACATCTTGGAGTCACTAGGTTCATCTCAATCTCCTGCTCTGCCTTCAATTTCATCTGGCACCAAACAAGGAGACCGTGCCGTCAGAGTGATGAGAGAGCAAGTCTGCAAGACCCAGCCTCATCAGAGGAGGATGACCTTCACTCCCCAGGCAACATGCAGAGAGCAGGTGAGCCAGTTTTACAAAGATGTTCAATACCTATTGACATCTTCTAAAAAGTTGTTTCTGGTCAAGTCATAGTATCTGAAAACTTTTTCCTAAGCTGTTCAGATTTCTTTTTTCTAACTTGAATAGGGGAATTTCTACATGGGGATATTAAATGCTTAAAGCAATTTTCAAACAGAGAAGCATATTTTAGGATTATTAGATAGCCATATGTTAGGTAGTTTAAATTCCACATGTCCCATCATCATCTTATCCAGGCAGCAGCCTATACAGAACAACACTCAGCCAGTCCTTCCTCTCTGAGCATCAGAATGCTGGTTGCATATGTCCATTGATCCTGTATTAAAGTTAATGATCCTGGATTGGGTGCCCATCCTCTGGGTTTTTTATTAACAGAAAAATTTACAGCAAATGACTATTTTACCTTGTGAAATGTACCACATGCAGTGTTCTAAACTATGAGTTTATTTATTCTTATGTACACACACAGAAACATACACACAAACACAACATAAAGAGTGATTGTGATCTTAGCTTGGGCTCCTGCTGGTGAAACACGTCCAAAGCTGTGTCTTAGAATTGTCTCAGCCCAGACCCATCTGAATCTTTTTTCCTTACCCTGGGTTTATTTGTATCTTCAGCATCCCTTTCACTTCTACCTCCCCTTTCTTAGCTGAGTTAGTAAGATCTATTCCTTAGAACAGAAAACAACTAACTTGATGATCCCAGTTTAGAGACTGATTCACTAACTGGTGGTACTGATATTTGGATTAATATATATTTAATAACATTAAGCCAGAATAGAAATATGCTGAAAATTTTCATACTTTTTCAGACTAAAAAATAGTAGTAATCATATTAACACATATTATGTATTTAATTTCTGGTTTTCCATAGATTACCTTTACAACCACTATACCAAATAGTTGTGATTCATTCATTCTCTTATTCAAAAAATGTCTTCTAGGTTCTTGTGTTCCAGACACCTAACTAAAACCTAAGCTGGATGGTGACAAAGACCTGGATGAGGAAAACAGAGTAAACCATAAGAGCTATTCATGAAAGTATGACCCAGTCAGAGAAGAGAGATGATCAACTATATGTGGAGGTCAGGGGGGGTTTCTTGAGGAAGCAGCATCTGAGCTACCAAAGGTAGAGTAACTGGAGCATTGGAGAAGCCCAAGCACTGGCGATGATGGGGAATGATGACAGTAGCCAGAAGTTCGCAGTGACCACTTAGATTTAAGGAACAAGAAGGGGAGAATGGCAGTGTCCAACTACAATAGGGTCTATTCACAGCAAATTTGGAATAGGAGATAATGAGTTGATCTTCATTTTATATCATAGAAACTGAGATGCAAAATGTCTAAAAACCCAAACCTGGGTCACACTAGTGCTTAGTGGTCAGGCAGGAATTCAAATATACTTTGATTTCCTCCAAATTTTTGCTCTTTCATTAATCTAACCAACTTTATTAGTCCCTCTTCGAAAAAACTCAACAGGCAACAGTTTAATTTTGTTGGAAACATCATAAGGAATATTTCTCAAGTTTCTTTTTTTGTCCCGATGCTTCACCACCCCCAAAAGAATAAAAAATCTGCAATTATTTTTCTCCTCCCCACTAGCCCTTCACACCCTTAGTCCACTTTTTCTGTTAGATTTCCTAGAGAAAAATAGTCCTGAAAGGCAAATTCATTTGAAGATCCTCACACAGTTCAGAATAATTAGCTATAAAACATATTTTTGTTTGTCTGTAGTGCTCAATTTTAAAGACTTGATAAAATTGTGTTTGTATTTTGTTTGCATTCATAGCATCCAAAAACAGAGGAAGGTTGTAATGTCAGCAGGGAAGAACACACATTTTGCTGACAGTAAAACTCACTCATAAATCTTACATACTGCGTAGAAGACTAAATTTAGGTTTTAAATCAATTGCCTTTTCCAGAAGGTTGGAATTATTGACCAAATGAAAGAAGAGGTATCCTTTTTCATTCCACTAAAAAAAAATGCTACAACCCTTTATGCTTTACTGGAAATTATAAGCCACAAGTTTTGAACTATCCCAAGTTTTTGGGATAAAGTACAAGCTGAGAGGATAAGCTATTCAAAATTATAAAATTTCTCCTATTCAGCCAACATCTATTTGGACTGATTACATATTGAACTCTCTGTTAAAATTAGAGAAAAGTACTTCTTGATATCTAAAGAGCTGTACAAAATTTCAGAGTTTTGTTACCTAAAAGATTTAAGAATGTTTTGAAGTCACTATGTCAACCTCTATTCCTTTCTATCAAACAAGAAAATTATCAATATTAGGAATCTCTAGTACTAACTTAATACATAGTAATAGTATAATTTAAAGAACTACAAATATTCTACCCAACAACAAGCCAAATGGGAGAACTACAAAATTTGCTGAAAAGTCTAACACCCAATTAGATAGAAGTAAATTCTGTTTACTCCTAAATTTTTCACAGTTCCTTTTGTGAACACTGTGCAAACATTAATAATTTTACTTGCCTAATTATTAATACTGATTAGTACAAATAGTTTGTTGAAAATGCACCACAAAGCACATGCCCTAAAGAGAATTACAAAATACGTCATTTACCAAGAAACTGACTCTTTTCTCCAGAGAGCTCTGAATAGTTAACAAAACCAAAACCTTAAAATAAAACCTCCAAATGGCAGCATCTCATCCTCTGGTTCATATAGCTATAGAAAATTCAGAAAGCTAATAGTCTGAGGATTGGTCATAAGTTGAAAGTCCACAAAAATAGCTATCAGACTTCAATGTGGAAATGTGACTAGCACTGTATTATCCATGCCATAGGAAATTATTTCTGCTTATGACTTTTCATGTGTTCAACAAATACTTGCTGAGCAAACTTACTTTACTAAGCATATCCAGTTCTTTTGTAGCTACCCAGAATCATGATTTCTAAGCTAATTTGGGATATTTTATGTAAACTCTTGTCTTCATTACTGATATTCACATAAGACAGTGAGCATTAAGTATTTAAGCATTAATGCTGCTTGAGCAAGCTGTTTCAGGGACCTAAAAGATGAACCCCCTTCCAGAGGAGTTTATTGTTTACTGGAGGAAAAAAAAAAAAACTATAATGGAAATGGAAGTACTGTAGTTCAGACTCCTAGTTTGTCTTCCTATTTTCTTAAAGGAAATGATATTAACTGGGTTTGAAGTAAGCATAAAGCAAAATGGAGGGTTAAAACTAGTTCTGATGGTAGACATTCTCCTTTCTGAGATTTCTACAGGGCCATGCACAGAGTACAGGCTGGTTCATAGAAAAACTGAGATAGAAAGTAGAAACAGAGTCATTTGTCAATGGTGAGACCCAGAATGTGGGAGTTGAGTAATGGAGATGTACCAGAGCAAGCCCTGAGCTCCCAGACTTGACCTCCAAGGATGGGGACTGACGTGAATAAAAACCATGAACGGCACATCATGCTCAGTGCTACAGGGTCCACTGTCAACCTTGGGTTTGCTCCTGAGTGAATATTCACTTTTTTTTCAGGGAGAGAGTGCTAAAACAAATAATGGCA
>JAJEJO010004840.1:435088-481594 GCA_020662805.1 Glaucomys volans | reverse complement strand
ATATTACAGTCCAAAACACTTAGTATATATCTGTCATTCAAACACAAATATCTTACATTCTAGTATCATATTTCTCATATCCAGGAGCTTCAATTCCATAGTGTTTTCCATTCCAAATACTATTATTCACTTTTGACTGTCTTCCATGGCTGCATTAAATAATCCATGCTATCCAATGAGGTCGCTATTGCACATAGTACTACTAACACTTAGAGTCAGTGTTTAGTTTAAGCTAAACATACCACCTATAGTGGTCTCTCAAATTTATAAATTTTAACCTTTGTATTGTATCCTTTATGTCAAGCCGTTTCACTGAAACTTCCATATCTGGTTTTTGTAAAGTTTGTCCTTTCTTTTTATGCATTGCAAATGTTTTTATCGCAAATAAGTTAGCATATGCAAAATGACCTTGAAAGTAAACGCAAGTTTTTTAATATTCATTCCCCTTTATTCACTTCGAACATAATGTACCTTTATTCTGTTTCATCACTACATTTTAAAATTCTAGACCACTACAAAAACTGTAAACTTTTTGTTAGTACAGTGCATTCCCTTCATTTCCATTCCTTTGAACGGATTCTTTTTTTTTTTTTCTTTTGTATATATTCTTTGCATTATGAGAACAAATCTAAATGGTTTTAACCACATGTCTGCTCTTCTGTGGTCTCTAGTCCCTGCCTGAGAGTGAATTAGGCACTTAGAGAAGAATGTTAACACCTGTAGTGCATACATAATGTACAAAATAGGACCCAAGTGACTGACAAAAGTGTATACCTGATGCAAAAGATACTTACGGGGTTTTACTTTGGTACCATGGGAGAAGAAAAAACAAAGAGATAAGACAGGATCCTGGGACATCATCTGCTTCACCTCCTTTCCTTCAGGCTGGTGAACATTGATGTTATCCAGGGTAAATCATCTTTTAATTATCATTCTGAGAATCGGTATTCATTTTTTTTTTCTCTTCAAATTCACACAAATCAGCTGTTAACATGCTGCTCATTTCCTGAGGTTTCCTGGGTAGACAGAATGACTTTGTTGGATGATTTTTCTGTTACCTGTAAATGTTCACATGGCAAGGATAAATATATTGCACTATTCACTATTTCAAATTTAAATAAGATTATTAGTCTACTGACCAAAGATAAAATAAGTGAGATAACACAAAATTATAACAAATCTTTTAGTAGGAATCAAGAGATTCAGTACAGTTTTGTCATTGGAGCCTTACATAATATTTTCTTCCTTTGTAAGCAAGGTCTTAAAGTAATGTCTGCATTAACTACCTCATTGGGTTGTTCTAGGATTAAACAAACTGATCTGTTTAAACAAACTGATACAAGTGACAGTGCCAAGAAATCTACAAGATGATGTTTAATTTCAAGGCCTTTAATCACCACCTTTTCTTGCCACTCACAGAATGTTGTTTACATAGCTATTATAACACTCAGGAAATTGTTTCTTTGTATGAAATATCTCTGTTCTGTTTCTCGTCGAGATTGTCAACTAGCAAAGAGTGGACGCTCTGATTTATTGTCATATCCTCTGAATGTTAAAAAGTATAGTGTCATAGTTATAATAACCAATATATAAATGTGGAATAAATAAGTAAATGAAATATGTGTATTTCATTGCCAATGATTTGCAAAAATAATGAGTAATCATGTCAAGTTAGAAACAAAAAACAAGGTCACAATGAAAATAGTTCAATTGTATGTTGCCAGACTTAAAACTTGGTGGCTGATGACAGAAATTTACTCTCTCCACAGCCTAGAAGTCTGAAGTAGAATAAGACTGCATTCTCTCTAAAATCTGTAAGGGGAAAACCTGATTTTTGTATCTACCACCTTCTAGTGCCACCCAGCATACCTGGGCATGTAGCCACTTCGCTCTAATCTCTGCCTGCATTCTCACATCAGTTTCTCAATATTATGTCTCTTTTTCTTTGCGTCTATCACTTAAGACACTTTTCATGGCATTTAGGGTCCACTTGGATCTAGGGTTTAATCTCATCAAGATTCTTAATTGAATCTGCAAAGACATATTTTCCAAATAAGGAAACATTTTTTAAAATTCCAAGAACTTGGTATTTTTTGGTTAACATCATTCAAGTAAAACACATGAGCTTTAACTACTCTAGTGTGTATTGCTTCTAGATATTTGGATGCCCTATTTTTGGACTAAACTAATTAGTTATTTACTGGATTTTTTCCTGTAAGGACACAGAGAGAAGAAAGATCTGGAGCAAGTATGTAGGTGCAGGGTTATAGGCACTGGATTACCATCCATTCCTGGTGATTATGGAAGAAAGCAAGAGCCATATTTAAAAAGGAAAAGGAAAAAAATAGTAACTTCAAGAAGGGAAATCTATGTATAATATCACACAATACTTTTAAAATATTTAATGGATTTATTGAAATCATTTATCTTAATTTGGTATATACATACTTCAGTAATATAGTCAAGATGGCAAACACCATGGATTTTATATGATTTCTTTGCCAGAAGCATCTATTTTCTTTGGCAATTTGAGCAAAAACACTTGCTGATAATAAAATCAATTAATATATTCTGATGTTCCATTGAAGAAGCCTATTGTTTATTTTGAGATGAGGAAAACCATGCCAGAATCCCATCTTGAGTTTCTCTTTTCTTCTGATTCCATTTGCATAGACAGGATATGACAGAAAATAAATATTCCTTTGTTTAATTTGAGGAAAGTTTGCACCATTTTCTAAATTGGGGGAAGAGTTTAAAAACAGCCTGAAGAAATGGGGTACTGTATCTATATTGTCAGTGTTCCTAGGCTAGGAACATCAGGAACATATCACTAACACCTAGCCTCAAGGAACAGGCAGAGGGCATTTCTTCGAATGTGAGAGGAAGCTCAATCGAGAAGGCTTTTTGAATGTATTTTGACAGAGCAATGTAGTGATGCCACAGTGAGGTAGTAAATGGGGACTGTTAGTAAGAGTGTTAGTCAACTTTCCATTGCTGTGACAAAATGCCTGAGAAAAAATCCCTTAGAGGTGGAAATATTTATTTTGGCTCACAATTTCAGAGGTTTTAGTCCTTCTTCAGCTGGCTCCATTGCTTTGGACCTGAGATGAGGCTGAACATCATGGCAAAAGGGCATGACAGAGCAAAGCATCTCACCTTAGGATGACTTTGAAGCAAAGCAATAGAGAAAGGGGCTTGGGACAATATAAGTGTATTCTCCCAAAGACCCATGCCCTTAAACTAGTTCACACCTCCTACAGCTTCTACCACCTCCCTATAGTCCATTTAACTATGAATCCAAACTAATTCACTGATCAGAGCCCTCAAGATTCATTCACTTCTCAAAATCTTCACCTCTGAATGTTGCTGTGTTGGACCAAGCCTTTAGGGGGAACATACCAGATCCAACCATCACAGTACTTATTCTGATTTTACTCCTTTTCTAACATCTGCTCCTGATTTTACTCTTTCTAACTTCTGTTCTAGTTCCTCACAGTAGTTGCCAATTGAGATCATTTGGGCCATCCCCCCAGAAAACAAGCATCAGAAAGGATAAGAACTGATGGGGGCCAAGACAAGTTATCCACTCACACAATATTTTGGAATAAACTTTTGTACTTCTCCTCTAATTTCTTTATCATATTATTGCATATAAACTTTCCATGTAAACACAGTTCTGTTGTGTGGAAAACTTCTTGTTTAAATACATCTTTGAAATCGCCTATTACAGTATTGGGACTTCTTTTCATAAAGTTGTTCATTATTCTCCAGTAATGTAATTAGCCTCAACCAGAGCCAAGTAGCAGGTGAAGAATTATCTTTTAAAGGGAGGATAAACATCAATTGCAAAGAATCACTGGGTCCAAAAACTATGGACACTGCAGAGTAACTTCTGATATTATTCCAGAGGCTCCAGTTTCTGTGTGAGTCTTTGTAGCTGACACTATAAACATCAGAGAGTACATAGGAACTTATACTAACTACTTCAGAAATATCCTTTTATTATGTGATTTGACATCTATGTCCCCAAATTATATCATTTAAGGATATGACTTTATCAAATTCCAAATAATTCCCTCCTTGATATATCACCTTGGCATAAATTTAATCATTTCTTCCCTTTTGTGTTCAACAGCCCATCTTACTATATCATGTGTCTCCTCAAATTGAGAAATCATTTCTTTCCTGACCGGTACATTAAATCATCAATACAATTTACCACTCCACAAGTGATGACTCTCATGATCTTTCTGGACAGATTATACCTCTTCATGCAATAGTAATATCGTTAAAGCAGAATTCACCTATGACTATGACAATACAACAAAGGTACATTGAATTTTTTCCCCAAGTAATTTCAAACTCTTCTTTAACTGTCTTTTGAGGTAGAGTGGGAAAAGTCAGCAGTAAGAACATTAATGACAATGTATTTTTCTCCTCCAAACTACTTAACTTTTAATTCTTTCATTATTAAATCACAAAGTCTAGAAGCTGACCTCTTAGGATTGTATTCCAGTTCTACCTCTTCTCTGCTGTGTGACTTTGGCCAAGTTGCTTTCTTTTATCAGTAAAGTGAGTTTTATGAGCACTTACTTCATAGTGTTGTTATAAGCATTCAAAGAGTTAAGATATGTAAAGCACAAAATGGAGTATATGGAATAAAAAGAACTATGTATTTTTGCTATTATTCTTATACTCTTTCAGTCATTAGAAGTCATATTTCCAGACGTCTCCCTGAGAACTAATATTATTTCAAATTTCCCATTGCTTCAGTGTTAGGAAAAAAGGATCAGAGTTTCCTCTTAAATTTGCCGTCTTAATCCTTACAGAAGGGCAGATACCCCATCAGCAAGATTTTAGCATTTAGTCATTATTTACACACCACAATATTATAGTAATCACCATGTCATTCAGAACAGATCTCATGCTTCACATTTTAAACTTTCCCTTCATCTTTGACCTTTCATAACTTCTGCCTGGTATCTGTCCTTCCAAGGGTTACAACAGCCCCTTGTCTGGTGGTTTAGAGTTAAAGGCATAAACCAGAGTCCAGAGGTTTATTCCTTGGTATTTGTGCAAATACTGTTGTCTCAAACTTCTCAAGAGCAGTTAGGTGAAATTTTAGCATAATCTAATAAACCAGACTCCTAAGAGATGAGAGTATAGTCTTCATGCTCCACTGGGAATTTTGTTTGCCATGATACATCTTAATGACTGAGTCACAGGAGATAATCAGTCCAATCAAGCATAATACTTCTTCCCTGCCCTGCATTCCCTTTATCACTCCAGAATTTTTTCACTGAAATTTCCCCTAAATGGATTTTATTTTCCTTGGAAATTCATCTAGACTATGCATATATAAATCAATTCAGTCAAAATATGTGATATAAACAACTTTCTTCATAAGAGATAAAGGTACCAGATTCTAAAATGTAAAAATCTTCATCTGCTCCAGAAAACAATAATCTGAGATTCATAACTGATCTTCTGGATACTCAAATAAGCCATCTGGACTAAGTCGTATGCAGATGTCCTTCAACTTATGATGAGATTACATTCCAATAACTGTTACATCCCAATAATTTATGATGAGATTATATCCCAATAACTGTAACTGCTGTAAATTTAATATGCATATAATATGATGCTAACCAAATTCACTAGAAAAGAACTCAAGAAAAAGAGGAAGCTTTATTTAAAATTAAAAAAATAAAAGTTGGCAAACAAGGACAGGGCAACCTTGGCAGAAAATGAAAGTGCCCTGAGGCAATAAAGGGAGGCTTATGTAGAAAAAGTTGCTATTCTGTTCCCACTCTGATTGGCTGATGCAAATGACTATGCAAACATGCTCAATCCTGATTGCTCAGCTTTATGTAAATCAGTGATGCAGCTATACCCATTCTGAATAGGTCAATATTTACATAGGACTGTAGGTTGTATGGATGAAATCCAGTCACCAAATGAGACTTTCAAGGTCGGTTCATCTTGGAGTTCGAGCAGAAGCAGTTCTCTTCAAGGGTTTGTGATTCTCGAAGGAACAGAGAATATGTGTGTGAACTGACAAGCACAAAAACTGTCAGGTTTCATTCTGCCTTTAGAGCCAGATAGTCACTTGGGACCAAATTTCCAGGATTCAGATTTCCTTAAAGCCCACAGTGCCTAATCTCCAGAACACTGCAGTTTAGCAATTTAATACACTGTGGACTCTTGTTTTTGCCTAATGATGATATGGTTGAAGAAGAACTTTCATTTTCTGCCACTGCTCTGCATCATATCACTTATCTCAGGAAAAGATCAAAATTCAGAATTTGAAGTACGTTTCCACTGAATGCATGTATTTCATACCGTGGTGAAGTTGCAAATTTGAAGTCAACATGGTGAGTCGGATTACATATAAGGCTAGAGTTGCAGCACACAGCTAGATTGGCAGTAGGCTGTGTACCTCAAATATATAAGGGTGATAATTTATCATTCTGGCCACTGACCACTCAGGTCTGAACCCATTCCTTATTTGTTATCTACACAGCCTCCTCAGGCTAATGAAGCCCAGCACACCATGTTCTTTAACTCAGAACTTTAGAATTAGAACGAGGATCACATATCTAAATGTCTTGGAGCTAAATGTCCCTAGGCTACCTATATGTCCCATGTTTAGTGCTCACATTTTTAAGTTGTTAAATAAAACATTTTGAGCCTATCAGATGAAAAATTATCAAATTTTTAGTGAATCATTTATACTATCATTTCTTAAAGTTTGCTAAAAAGTGGAAAGTCATTTTGTTTAATAATTTTGGATATGACTTGCAGACTTGCACTTTGGATGTTCAGTGACTCAAAATGGAATTGAACATGGCATGGCAATCTCAATGATAACTATGGAAAACAGTTCCACTCTATGTGAAATTTCATGTCTCCTAACCATGTTTTAAACTCAACATCAGGATTTTTTCTTTTTGTAGGTGGGGTCAGGGGCATACTGGGGATTGAACCCAGGAGTGTTCAACCACTTAGCCAAATCCCCAGCCCTATTTTTCTTTTATTCTTTTTCTTTTCTTTCTTCTTTTTTTTTTTTAAGACAGGATTTCACTAAGTTGCTTAGGACCTCACTAAGTTGTTGAGGCTGACTTCAAACTTTTGATCCTCCTGCTTTAGCCTCCTGAGCTGCTGGGATTACAGGAGAGTGACACCATGCCTGGCAACATCAATATTTTTGTATTCATATATCCCTGTCCCCAGAAAAAGTTGTGGTTGTGAGCTACAGGCATTAAAGGAAGTATGGTAGAATCACCTGGAAAGGGATAAATAATTCAGCACAAAAAATTGGAAATGACAATTAGCTGAAGCACGGATTTTGAAACCACCAAGAATAGCACTGAGACAGAGAAGGGGGCACTAAGTCAAGAGTCAGGACAGAAGAAGAAATGATATCTTCCTGGTTCCTTGTCCCTTTCCGTAAGCTCAGTTAAAGTAAAGTCTTAGCCAGTTTTTCTTGTTTTGCTGAATATTCCTGTATGCGTGTTTTCCTGTGTCTACAAATATCACCTAGTGATAGCTACTTTATAATCATCTCTTAAGTGAATGAATAAGGCAACAAAATAGCACAGAAAAAGAAGATTTTGAATATTAGGGGATCAATATAGCTAAGCAAACAGAATTCTTCTGCTAAGGGTAGAGTTGCTAATATAAGAAATTCCTATTTATTCCTAAAGCAAATATTATTAATTTTAGTGAAGCTATATTACATGTTAAGCACAATATTGTTACACACATATAACACCTTACGTGCAAGAGCTCAAAGTAACAGTGCTGTAAAACACAAAAGAAGATTATTGACTTGATGAAGTTAAAAAGTTTTCTGTTTCAAATGTATTAATAACTTCTTAAGGACTGTGATAGTACCTCATTTATCTCTCTTCCTTAGCAGAAGATTATCTGATTCACATGCACAGGAGGCATGCATTTATTAATTTAACTGAACTAAATAAGAAACTTTCTCAGCAAAATTGACATCCTGCCAGATCCAATAAGGCCTGTCCTAATCTCTGAAAGCAAAGAATGCCAGTGGTATTACTTTGTTAAATCTTCTGTAAAACAGGTAACATTAGGAAAATCCTTCTCTGGTTTTAAAGAACCATGGCATTGACACTAATTTGATTTGTTAAATGTTTTCTTTTATATAATCCCATCACTTGAAGCATGTACTACAAATCTGTCTTGTCAGACAGCTTGTTGCTACCCCACTACCTGTCAGACTCTCAGAAGATGGTGGCTCTGCCAGAGAAAGAGCATTTTCACCTCTGATGATTCAATCAAATGGTTCAGAAAAGCACCACTTCTAAAAGGACACAACTTCCACACAATGAGAGGCTTGTACTCTAGTCCCTTGGGCTATAATTTGAATTGTGTTGATAAAATATTATCTATATGAACCAACTGAGACAAGGAGGAATAAAGCACCAGGCAATGGAAGCAGGCACGGTATTTTAAACAAAGCAATAATACCTGGAGATTAGGGAATATATGGAAACATGGGACATTAATGTGTTCTGAATCATCCATTCAAAAATAATTAAGCAATTCATAAGAGAAGGTAGCCTAGTTACAATTGCATAGAAAAGCAGTCAGAATGAACCTGAATTTGAAATCCTATATTATATGTGTTAAATAAAAAGGATTGTTCCTACTATATTAAGGGTTTTCATACCAGAATCTTAAAAGTTCACTACTAATTAACATGGTAGACATCAACCCCCATATAGTTGAAGCTGAAATTTAACTAAATCAAAAAACCCTAATTTTAAATTTAATTTAATTTAAAATTCAGGAACTCAGTCACATTAACCTCATTTCAAGTGTCCAAAAAACACATGCAACTGTGGCTATATATTGGACAGTGAAGATTTAGAACTTTTTCATCTGTGTAGAAGGTACTATTGGACCTTCCATCCTAAACATTTTGCTTGCGATGGCTGCTGCTCCAGATTTCACCCAGCTACCAAACTACTGTGCACTTTTGCATGTTCTTCCTATCTAATGTGTGACATTCATGCATAAAAACTATAATTACAATCATTTTGCAGAATTATTTTCTAAAAATAATTTTGTTTATTATAAATATCGCAGCAACTTCTTAACTTTATTTCCATTCCTCTAAGAATATTCTCACAATTCTGCTTATACATTATCTATTCAGCATTAGTTAATTCCTTAAGATAAATTGACAGATTGGTTTTCCAGAGCTATATTAACAATGTAACACAAAATAAGTGACTTAAAACAATAGAAATGTATAGGCTCACTGTTCTGGAAGCTAGAGGTCCAAAATCAAAGTGTTACCTTGACAGTGCTTCCTCTGAAATCTATAGAGAAGAATCTATGCCACACCTCTTCCTACTTCTACTGGTTGTCAACAAACCTCAGCATTCATTGGCTTGCAGCTTTAATACCTCAGGGTCACCCTCTCATATTTGTGTCTTTTCCACTCTTGCAAGAATACTGAGTTATAGTGGATTAAGGACTCTTCCTACTTGGGTGTTTCATTATCTTAAATCATTATGTCAACAATGATCCTATTTCCAAATGAATTTAAGTTCTGAGGTACTGGAAATTGGCAAATTTGGGGGTGGGATTAATCCATAAAGTTTCTTACAAAATTTCATGTAGACTTTTATACTCACATATCAATTTCTTATCCCCAAGATTAAATCACAAAATAAGAATATGAAAGTCTGCTTCATAAATAAAGTTTCTATTATTGGAAAACATACAGTTTGTTTACTACACTTATAAATATTTGCAATAATATAAATATAGTATCCTAAATAAAAATAAAAATTTTTAAAATGCTTTAATTTGAAATAATTGTGGGTTCACTGGAGGTTCACTATATATCGTAAGGTCCTGTGTACTATTCACTAAGCCTTAATATCTTGCATGTCATAGTCCAATATCAAATCCTAGGAATTAGTATACATTCAAAATACAGAATTTATTCAGGTTTTAACAATTATACATGAACTCATGGTTGTGTGTTTGTGCATATATACTTGTAAGCAATTTTTCACATGTTCACATCTTCAGCTTCATGTAATCATCAATTTAACTTCACTGTCATAAAACTTCCCCATGTTACCTTTTTTTGGCCCCCCCTACACCACCCTCCATTCCAGAAAACACTGTTTAGTCACTGTTCCTATAATTCTGTAATTTGACAAATGTTATATAAGTGAAATAAGGCAGTATATAGTCTTTTGTGGTTTGTATTCTTTACTCAGAATAGTTTCCATGATGTTCATATAAATTGTGTATGTCAATAATTTGTTCATTTTGATTATTTTTAAGTGTTTTTTTAGATGTTGATAAACCTTTATTTTATTCATTCATTTATATGTGGGTGCTGAGACTTGAACCCAGTGCCTCACATGTGCTAGGCAAGTGCTCTGCCACTGGGCCACAACACCAGCCCCCTTCCTTTTTATTATTGAGGGATATTCCATGATATGGAGGTTCCACTGTCTGTTTAACCATTCTCTGATTAAACCACTTTAAAAAGTTCTCACTTTTGTCAGTTATGAATAAAACTGCAATGAACATTCATTTATATGTTTCTGCATGTAAAAAGCTTTCAGTTCTCTGGGATCCATGCCAAGTGTTCAATTCCTGGGGCATATGTTAAGATTATTTTTAGTTCTGAAAGGAACTGTCATGCTCTTTTCCAGTTTACCATAACATTTTATATTCAAACTAGTAATGTGATTTCCTGAGGTTTAACAAATTTTTGCCAGCAATTGTCATTATCACTAGTCAAAATTTAGACATTCTAATAATTGTGTACTGATTATTTATTGTGCTTTTAATTTGTTTTTCTGAAGGCTACTGATGCTGAAGGTTTTTTTCATGTGCTTAATTTTCATTCTCAGATCATTTTCAGTGAAATGCCTGTGCAGGTCTTTTGCTGGTTTCCTAATTATACTAATGGTTTAATTTAATAAGATTTAATTTAAGTTTTCTACAAATTCTAATGGTTCTTTGTCAAATATGAAAATTGAAAATATTTTCTCCAAGTCTATAATTTGAATTTTCATTTTAGGGTCTTTCACAGCCAGTAATCGCAGGGACTCAGGAGGCTAAGGCAGGATGACCACAAGTTTGAGATCATCTTCAGCAACTTAGTGAGATCCTGTCTTAAAATAAAAAAATAAAAGGGCTGGGAGTGTATCTCAGTGGTAAAACACCTCTGGGTTCAATCCACTGTACCAAAAATAAGATAAAAATTAAAAGAGAGGAGTTGTATCATGAAAAAAAAATTAAATTTGGTGAGGTTAAATTTATCAACTTTTTCTTTTATGGTTCATGATTCAGGTTGATACCAAAGAACAGTGCCTACTCCTAGGTTCTAAGCATTTTCACTTATGGTTTTACTGGAAGTTGTATAGCATTATATGTTGATATTTAATCCATTATAATTAGAATTCATTTTGTAAAATAAAGGGTATATTTAGGGTGGGATTAATTTTTGCTTATATTTGTACAATTGTTCTAACAATACTTACTGAAAATGGTATCCCCCTCAATTGAATTATTTTTGATCCTTTGTCAAAACTAAGCCTAGTTTCTCTATTCTGTTCCATTGATCTATGTGTCTATCCCTCCAACAGTACTATCCCATTCTGATTACTCTGGATTTAGCACAAACTTTCATACTGGTAGAATGGTTTCCCATGTTATTCTTTTGCAAGGTTTTAATCTATCTACAAGGTTTCTAAATAAGTTTTAGAAGTTTGTCTATATTTACAAAAATCTTGATGAGATTTAGCAAAGTATTGTATTTAACCTATAGATGAATTTAAAGGGAATTGCCATCTTTACTGAATTGAGTATTCCTATCAAAAACACAATATGCTTGTCTAAAGTATTGAAGACTCCTCTAGTTCTTTCTTATGTATTTTGGGATTTTAAAATAAATTCATGCAAATCCTGTACATGTCCTATTAGGTTGATACCTGATATTCCTCTGGAGCAAATTATTAATGGTACTGCATTTTTAATTTCAGTCTCTACTTGTTCACTGTAAATGCAGAGATATGTATATGCTCAATATTTCTATATTAATCTTGTATCCAATGATTTTACTGAATTCAGTTATAAGGTCTGGAAACTTTATAGTAGATTCCTTGGCATTTTTTAATAGAGAATCATACCATCTGCAAATAGTTTTATCCTTTTTCAACTTGTATGTCTCTTTTAATTTCTCACCAAATTTCTCTGTCTAGAAATTCTAATAATATTGTGACTGGATAGATAAAAGTAGACATCCTCACTTACTTTTCTGTTTTAGAGAGAAGGCATTTGGTTTTGTATCATTTGTATGATATTCACTATAGAATTCTATAGATGTTCTTTATGAGGTGGTAGATTTTCTTTACTGAGAATTATCAGGAATGGATGCTGAATTTTGCCAAAAATATATTTTTTGGTTTTTGTTTGTTGATAGGATGACTTTTGATTGATGTTTGCATATTGAACCAAACGTGACTATTACTAAATTTCATTGAATTATACTAATTATAGTGTATTATTTATTTTGTACATTGTTGGATTAATTGGGAGGGGAGATTTAAGTTCATTAAAGATATTGGTGTAAATATTTTTGTTTTTTCCTACCTTTGGGTTTGGTCTAAGGATAATTCTGTCCTCTAAATAAATAGGGTCAGACAAAAAGTTTCCTCCTCTATTATTTTCTGGGAGATATTATACAATGTTGGTACTAATTCTTCAAATGTTTAGTGAGGTATTCCAATAAAACCATTGATCCTGTAGACTGAATCTTCATTTTTAGTAAGTTTTAAATTATGAATGCAGTTTGTTCAGTGGTCATAGAATTATTCAGAATGTCTATTTTCTCTTGGATGAGGTTCTGTAGTGTGTGAATTTTGAGGAATTTGTGTATTTCTTCTTAGTTGTTATGATCATGGAGTTTTTTATAATGCTTTTTGAAAATCTTAAATTTGTTAGAGACTTATCAATTCTATTTTTATCAAGGAATCAATTTTTCCCACTGATTTTACTTCTTGTTGGCCTAATTTTCATTTTCATTTATTTATACTCTATTTGTTTTACTATTTCTACTTAGGATTTATTTTGCTCTTTTTATAAGATGTTGAGATGGTTGCTTAAACTTTTGATTTGATAATTTTTCTCCTATTAATGTATATTATCTATTTGGGGACTGCATTACCTGCTTTTGAAATTTGTATATGTGTATTTTATTTTTATATACATCATATTTTTTAAGTTTTCCTGAGACTTGTTCTTTGATTCACAGGTTGCTCACAAATATATTGCTTAATTTCAAAGTAATTAGAGATTTTTCTGTTGTTTCTTTGCTACTGGTTTCTAGTTTGATTCATGATGATCAAATAACATGCTCTAAAATTTCAGCTCCTTTAATATGTTAACATTTATTTTATGACCCAGAATTATCTTAGTACATATTTTATGAATGATCGAAAAATGCTTTTTCTGCTGATGTTAGGTGGAATGTTCTATTTTAATAAAAATCTGTTCATTTGTGGTATTGTCTAGTGTTCCTATACTCTTTCTGGTTTCCTTGTTAGGAAGTTGAGAATAAGCTCAACTTGTAGAGAATAAGCTATTGAATTTTCTGTACTTTATTTTTCTATTTGAAAATTTCTTTCTTTGTATTCATCAGTTTTAAATTTTTTCATAAAGTTTTATTGAAATACAATTCACATGGCATAAAATTCAACCATGTGAGGATGTAATTAATTAGTTTTAGTATATAGTAGAGATGTGTAACCCTTATCAGAATAGATAAAAAAAAATATTTCATCGCCCCTAAAACAAAGTTCACAGTCATTAGTGGTCATTTGTTTCCAAATCTTCCCTCATAGCCCATCCACTGTCTTCATAGATTTGCTTACTTTAAAAATTTCATATAAATATATACAAAATAGAGTTATTTACAACAGTCTCCATTCAAATAATATAACATTTTCAGGGGTTATGTTAAACATATAGAAATACTTCATTTTTGATTACTGAATATTATTTTATTGCTATTCCATATTGTATTTAGCCATTATATTTATCCATTTACCTGACTTGAGCATTTCCACCTTTTTCCTTATTATGAAAAAAACAGCCATGAATATTTGTGTACAGATTGTGTGTAAACCTACATTCTTAGTTGTCTTGAATCACACACACATCAAGGATTGAAAACATTGCATCATTTGGTAAGTCCAGGATTAATATTTAAGAAAGTCCCAGATTGCATTATTCAGCTTTTTAGCATATGACCAAATTATCTGATATGAACAACCAAAAGAGAAAGGATTTATTCTGGCTCATGGTTTCAGAGGTTTCAATCCATGGTCAACTGTCCCCAAAGCAGAAACATCAAGGTATATAGGCATGGGATAGGAAAAGAGCTCAGCTCATGACAGCCACAAAGTAGAAAGAAAGAGAGGAAGGGGCTACAGAGAAAATAAAAACTTTCAGGTCATGTCTCCAGGGACTTCGTTCCTCCAAACTTGGTCCCACCTCTAGTAGTTCATTCAACCATCACTGAATTAATCAGAGCCCTCACGACCTAATCACTTCTCAAAGTCTCATCTCTGAGCACACAAAACTTGGAAGAGAGAACATTCTAGATCCAAACTCTATCATTGACTGTTTTCCAAAGTCGTTGTTGTATTTTAAATTTCCATGAGGAGTGTAGTATAGTTTCATATTCTCCATTTCCAGCCTAATACTTGCTATTTTCTGTCACTTTGTGCTAGAATGTATGAGGTTGGATTTCATTTCATTTTTATTTTCATTTCTCTGGTAGCTAATGATGTTCAGCAACTTTTCATGGGATTACTTGCCTAATTATCCTTAAAGAATTATTTATTGAGATTCTTTGAGTATTTCTGAACTGGATTGTCATTTTATAACTGATTAATTACACAAATATAATTATTTATTAGATATAAATATTTTCTCTGTGGATCATATTTTCATTTTCTTCATGTTATCCTTTGAAGCAATATTTGTATTTAAATGAAGGAAATTTTATTTACTTCTTTTTGATGCTTTTGCATTTGGTATCATGAAAATACCACTTCATTCAACTTCAGAAATGTTTACTGATGTATTTTCTTCTAGAAGTTTTATAACTAGGGCTTCTACATTTAGATCATATAACTCAATTTAATTTTTGTGTATGGACAAGTAATGAGTCTAGCATCACTCTATAGCATAAAAATATCTAGTTGTCCCAGCCCTGTTCATTGAAAAGATTAACCTTCACTATGAAATTATATGTAAATGCTTGTCAAAAAAATTCACCATAAATTTGTAGGTTTATTTAAGGATTGTCATTATGTTTCACTGATCTATAGGTCAATCTTTACACAATGTCTGGATTAATAGTTGTAATAAGTTATTTAATATATGTTTATTTATTTTTAGTTGTAGAAGGACACAATACCTTTATTATTTTTATTTTAATGTGGTGCTGAGTATTGAACCCAGTGCATCACATGTAACAGGCAGGTGCTCTACCACTGAGCTACAAACCCAGCCCCTGTACAAAGTTTAAAGCCATAAGGGCATATCTTCCAAATTTGATTATGCTTTTTCTGATAATTTTGGGTATCACTTGAATTTGTACATAAATTTTAGAATAGCTTGTAAATTTCTGAAAAATGCCAGTTGTGATTTTGATACATTGAAACTGTAGATCAAATTGCTTATTCTGTCTTTACAGTGTGAAGCCTTCTGATCCATGAAGATGGGATGACTTTCAATTTACAAAAATCTTTTGTTTTACTTAACAAAGTTTCATAGCTTTCAAAATATGAGTTTTGTACTTTTGTTTAATTTACTGAGGTTTTATTCTTATTAATATTGCTAGGGTAGGAAATTTTCATTTATTTTTTATTGCTCATTGTTGTGAAAATGAATAAAATTGATATTTATACTGATTGTGTGACCTGCAAAGTTACTGAACTCATTTATAAGATTTTATGACTTTTAGGGGTTTCTTAACATTTTCTACATATGACATGTTATCTGCAAGTAGACATAGTTGTAGTTGTTAATTATAAATGTTGATAAGTTTTGTATCTTTCTTTTCCTAATTATCTTGGTTAGAACATTCATTAAAATGTAGATTAGAAGTAGCAAAAGGATATATTCTTGTTTTATTCCTGATCTTGGGAGAGAAGTATTCAATCATTCACAACTAAATACGGTATTGGCTATGAATTTTTCATGCATGCCCTTTATTTTATTGCACAACTTGAGCTTGTTTTTACCACTAAAGGATGATTTAAGTGGCCAGTTATTTCCTTTTCTTTATTCCAGTACAGTTTATATAACTTATTTTGTCCTCTTGCTATAAAAGATATTGCATTTCTATGTGATAGAGGACCAAGAATATAATTACATGAATATTATTTACAAACTTGCCTTTTAAATCAATTAACAGAAAGAAGACACATACATTTTACCTGTTTTATAATTACATAATTACTATGCTGTTCATTTAATTTTTTCATATAAATTAAATTTACATACTTTCAAACTTAGAATTTCTTATAATTAGGTTGCAGTTGTAGCTCAGTGGTAGAGCACTTGCCTAGCATGTGTAAGGCACTGGCTTACATCCTCAGCACTGCATAAAAATAAATAAATAAAAATAAAGGTATGTGTCCATTTCTAACTAAGAAAAAAAGAATTTCTTTGAAGTCAAATCTGCAAGTAGTATGTTCATTTTTGGTTGTCTAGGATTATATAATTTCTTTTTATTCTTTGAAAGATAGTTTTCTGGATGTAAAGTTCTGTTGACAGTTTTTTTTTTTTTCATCAATTTGATGTGTAATCCAACTGCCTTCTTGCCTTCACTGTCTATGATAATGCATCTACTGTTAATCTTGCTGTTCTTATAATCAAAATTTTTTTCTGTTGCATAACAGCATATGGTGATTTTCTCTTTGTTGTTGACTTTTAGTAGTTTTCCTGTGATATATCTGGGTGTGAATATTTTGGTACTTGTACTATTTGAAGTTCATTAAGCTCCTTGGATATACAGGTTAATGTTTTCCATAAAATTGGGAAGATTTCAGCCATTATCTCTTCCCTTTCCTTGTGTTATTCCATTATGCATATTTTGGTGTGCTTAATGATTTTTTCACATTTATATTTGGTTTTGTTTCTTTCTTTTCATTCTCTCTTGTCTTGGTCTTTACAGTGTGTAATCATTATGTGTGGTGATCTTTGTGTATTCATTTTTAAGCTCATTAATTCTGTCTTCTGCCGGTTCAAATCTACTCTTGAACTGCTCTAATGAGTTTTTCTTTTCAATTACTCTACTTTTCAATTCCATAATTTCAATTGGTTTTCTTTTTCATTTTTTTCTTTTTAATCATATTCTCCCTTTGATAGGACATTGTCAGTATATCTCCCTTTATTTAAGCATTATTTGTTTAGTTCCTTCAGTATATTTATAATGCCTACTTTGAACTCCTTCCTGTCTAATGAAACATCTAGACCCTCTCACAAGTAGCTTTGTTGTTTTTTTCCTTTTTACAAATCATATTTTTCTATGCATTTCTTATTTTCCCCTTCTGTTAAAAGCAAGATTGGTTAGAAAGCATGTTGTAGCAAATCCAAATAGCCTTCAACAAAACTCCTTGTTGATGGTTTGTTTATTTGTTTAGAAATTTAGCTGGACTATTGTAGTGAAATATAGTGCCCACTATTAAGCTTTTAATATCACTGCTCAGTGGTACAGTCTTTTTTTGGTATTTTCAAAATCACTGTTCAATGAGAGTGGTTTTAACAAGGTTCTCTCTGGTTATTTCTTTGTATGAATTCTCTGTTAAGCTGTCCCCCTCTGCAGGTATGACACCCAGCTGTGAGGCCCCACTGACTGCTGTCTGCTTTTGGTATTATGACAATGTCCAGAAGGCCAAATTGCTCTACAGTCTGTTCAAACTAAATTCAGGTCCCTATGCAAAAGTAATTTTTGATGCTTATCTTTGTAGTTCATTCTAACACCAGGAAGCCTCTTTTTAGATGTCTCTTTACCAGGTTCTCTCTGGTGAACTAGTTGTTCTACAATTAACCTTGTTGGTTTTATGGACCTACAAGTCTCCATATTCACTTAACATCAAAATCTTCCCAGTATTAAGAAGTGCCTAGCCCAGCACAGTGGCACAGGCTGGCTCAGGAGGCTGAGGCAGGAGGATCCTGAGTTCAAAGACAGCTTCAGCAACTTAGTGAGGTCCTAAGCAACTTAGTGAGACCCTGTATCTAATAGAATATTTAAAAAAGGGCTGGGATGTGGCTCAGTAGTTAAGCACCCCTGAGTTCAATCCCCAGTACCAACAATAACAACAAAAAAGTATCCATATCTTGATTTTCTTCACACTCTGTTTCAAATAGTCAATCTTTTAAAGCTAATATTAGAGTTTTCTATTCTTATGGCTGCTTCTCCTCCTACAAAAGGCATATTTCTCCTAGATTCATACTAATAAATATATCTGGACTTGATTTTTACAAGTTCTTCTCATAAAAGAATATATGAAAATAATTGATTTTTAGACTCAAAAATTCTGGAAAGATTTAAGCATAGTAAATGTTTTAAAGAATAAAGTTTGAACTAAGTAATTTTCTCAAGTTTTAAAACACAATTTTTAAATAGCATACTTTGGCAGTATAACCATAATCGATGTATTTATTTGCACTTATATTATATTTTCTTAAAAGGAGTATGACTTTTGTGAAAGTTTTTTCTCAGTCCAATGGGTCATAATTAACAATATTTGGGGGGGGGAGTGTCTATCTATATGTGCGTGTGTGTGTGTTTGTGTGTGTGTGTATACAGAAAAAGAGGGGTGGGGAGAGGATATGCATCCTGGTGCCAAATCCTGAGCTGCTTTACTCTGCCACATCCTTCTCCATGATATTCTGCCACATCTTGGGCTTTGAACAAGAGCCAGGTGTCTATGGACTGAAACCTCTGAAACTTGAGCTCCAATAATTTTTTCTTCTTTAAAATCATTCTGGTCTAATTGTATTTCTTCTTTGGAGAAGTGTCTGTTCCTTTGCCCATTTGTTTGCTTGGATTATTTGTGTGTGTGTGTGTGTGTGTGTGTGTGTGTGTGTTTTAAGTGTTTTAAATTCTTTGTATATCCTAGATATCAAAGCCCTATGTGAAGAGCAGATGGCAAATTGTTTTTCCCATTCTGTTGACTTTTTCTTCTTTCTCTTGTTTCCTTTGCTGTGAAGAACATTTATAATTTGTTACCATCCAACTTATTTTTTATTTGACTTCTTGCACTTTAGGAATATTAAGGAAGTCAGTTCTTGAGCCAACATGTGGAGTGTTTTGCTGACATTTAGCAGTTGCAGTGTTTCTGGTCTAATACCTAGGTTGCTAATCCACTTTGAGTAGACAAAGGAAATGGGATAAGGAAAGACAGTGGAATAGACCTGATCTGACTTTCCTATGTACATATATGAATATACCAAAGTGAACCTCACCACTATGCACATCCACAAGACACAAATTAAAAAAACAAACAAACCATAAATAGCGGAAAGATTTCATAGAGATGGGAGGGAACTGGGGGAAGAAAGAGGTGAAAGAAAGGGGAAGTAGTTCTGGGGACTGAATTAGAACAAATTATATTCCATGCTTTTATAATTATGTCAAAATGAATCCTATTATTATGTATGACTAAAAAAGATGAATGAACAATAAAGAAAAAAAGAAAATGGAAAAAACAACAACAAAAAAATTGTAGCCAAAAAAACACATTGCTCTTGTCAGGTCTTTTGTTCATGATAGCAAAAAAAATCTGACCAACGCATGAAACATTGAAAAAGTTCAATAGTTCCATAACCCTTCATTTGTATTATAAAATGTGATCTAAACCTGGACATATTATAGTAAAAATATTGGAAGGCAATGACAAATTTTGAAAGATAATTTTAAAAGCATCAAGAGAATAAACACCATGTCATATTCATGACAACCTCAGCAAAAATTATAGTAGATTTCTCATTAAAAACAATGAAACATAAAAAGTAATTGGATGATGTATTCAAATTGCTAAAAGAAAAAACAACTTTTAGTCTACAGTCTCATATCTGACTAGTCTAAAGGCTCATATATGATAAAAAATAAAATCTTTCAAAAATGAAAGTTAAAGATAGTCCCTACTAAACAAAATTTGAGAGAATTTTTCTCATACCAGATTCACTTTGCAAGAATGCTAAACAAATTTCTTCAGGCTGAACTCAAGTGACCATAGTTAGTAGTTCAAATATACACATACATACACAAACACATCACCAATAATGGTTTAAGTATGCAATTGAAATAGACAACACATTTTTATGTTTTTTCTTCTTTTAACTGATAATAAAAATCATGTGTGTGAGCAATTTGCATATTTTGTTGTTAAACCTATCACAGAAAGCTGTATCACTTATTTGGCAATAAAAGCAAAAAGAAAGGGTAAGAGCAAAACTTTATTGAAAAGAGGGAATTTATGTCAACAGTCATCTATAAATGATCCAGAAATGGTAAACAAGAATTTTGTAAAAACAAAAATGTGTACTTACTCTAACTTTTTTTGGTTTCTTTAGAAAACATAACTGATATAAAGTAATAATTGTTATGCTTTTCTGGAACAGAGCACGCAATGAGGGGAGAATAGTTGGAGTTTTATAAGAATGACATTTCTGTACCTCACTAGAACTAAGCTAATATAGATCTGAATTTGATTCTAATACTGGAGCAAGAACTACAAAAACAATTTTTAAGTCATGAAAACATCATTATAGGGGATAAAATTTTACTCTAGAAAATACTGAATTCAAAAGAAAGCAGCAAAAGTGTTACTAGAGTACCTTTCTAAATGCGAGGGCCAGATTTCTCTGCCCAAATTCCAGGGACAAGATACTTCCTGTCCCTCCTCCAGTGGTAGAGTCTTGTCTTCTGTCCTATTTTGGCAGCAATCTATGATGACTTCTGTCTAGAAAATGAGGATGAGAATTTGCTATTCCTTCCTCAGAGGCAACAAAGTTTATTTTTTATTCCTCCTAGAGGTAATGGGTTTTTACTGTTCCGTTGGGGGGATTGGGGGGGGGGTCATGCAGATGACTGCTCCTAATTAATTAATATTTTTGCTTATTTGGAGAGATGAATTGAAGCAAGGGAGTTAGGTCAGTCTCCCCACAGGAGCTGGTCATGTTCAGACACCCTGTTAAAAGGAAGCTAGATATCCCTGATCTCCTGCCCTGCCTCTGATGTTTGCACTTATTGGAGGTCTGTGAAAAACATTTTGAGAGTGATCATGGACTCTTCCTATGTCTTAGACACCACCTCTTCTGCACAGCCTTCAGGAATTTGTTAAAATATTGGCTGAATTCTTCCCAGAGGGTTTTCTGTAGCCCACTGTAAGGTACTTCTTTCTCCTATGTTATTCCAAGAAGTGAATTATTTCCTGTACTTCCCTGGAAATTAGTTTACCTGGTGAACCAACAAGCCCAGTTCTCCCAGAAAATTATGATTTTATAGATTTTAGAGCATTTGATTTTATTAGCATGAGAATTTCTTTGCAATCTGGAGAAATCCTTTCTTTCTGCTTTCTAAGCAATGTGATAATCTCCACATAATTTTTGCAGCATATTGGATTGTTTCACTCTTTTGATAGTTCTGATTAGAGGTCAAAGACAAAATTAAGACCAAAACTGGTTTAAAAGCAGGTAGGTAAGTAGAAGTATAGTAGAATAAATCAGTATTTAACTATTTTTAAGAGCTACATATTTTCACATATCTGCCCTAATTATCAAGAAATTATTCACTTGGACTTTATAACTTTGAACAAGTTTATGAATTTAGGTGTGGAGTGATATTGTACTTTTTCATGGGAATACAAAAAAAGAATTGTATGCATGAAAAATGAACATTTTTCCAGTTGTGTTACTAGTACATCCTTTAATTCTGAGATGATATTGATTTTTCTTCTTAAAGAAGCAAAATGTGAAGTTAGATACAGTCGTTCAATACACTTCCCAAACATTAAAACAGAATATGTTTGGTATTTCAATGTGTTGTTTCTAGATTTCCTGTGAAATTGTGCTATAAACAAAATTTGATCATGAACTTGAACACAAATCCCAAAGCATTGAGAAATTTATCATTACTAAACATTTTGTATAAAAGATCAAATGTTAAAACTTTTCTACTTCACCAACTGTAGCTATAAATTGCTATAAAATAGTTGTGTGGTACCATTAAATACCTTAGAGACACATTCATTTTGCTGCTGAATATTACAAAAGCTGAGTGCTTTTCTGTTTACTGATAGGACTATGCAATTTAATAAATGCAAACAAAAATAACATGCATATGACTAAGATTTAGTCTTCTGGAAAGATGAGAACTTTTACCATGACTTAAAACAGTAGATGAGAATTCCTATAGCATAACTCTCAGAATATATTTCTGCCAGGAGAAGTAAGTGATAGCAGTCGGAATACAGTTAAAGGAAACTAAAAGTAGATTTTTTAACAGGTATTTTCTTTGTTTTCCTTGCCCTTTACATGCTTTAATAAAGAACATTAATATGGTAAACATACAGACAAGTAGCATTAGATACGGCCCCTTAGAAATGCAAATCAAAACTATACTGAGATTCCATCTCATTTCAGTTAGAATGTCAATCATCAAGAACACAAATAACAATAAATGGTGGCCAGGATGAAGGAAAAAAGAACTCTTACATATTTTTGGTTGAAATGTAAATTAGTACAGCCACTATAGAAATCAGTCTAGAGGTACCTCAAGAAGCTACAAATGGAATACCATATAATCCAGCTATACCACTTCTCCGTTTGTATTCAAAAGAGTTAAAGACAATATATTTTTAGAGATACATGGATTCCCATGTGTTTTTTAGCAGCACAATTCACAATAGCCAAGTTATGGAACCAGCCTAGGCATCTGTCAACAGATGAAAGGGTAAAGAAAATATGGTCTTATATCTACAATGGAGTTTTCAGCCATAAAGAAGAATGAATTTATGTCATTTGTAGGAGAATGGATGGAACTGGAAAGCATCATGTTAAAAAAAAATAAACTAGACTCAGAAAGATAAGTGTCTTAAATCTTCACTCATATGTGGAAGCAATAGAGAATAAAAAAGATAATAAAGGGATTTAATGAAAGTAGAAAACATTAGAACAGACGAAAGAGACCAGGGAGAGGGAGGAGAGAAGGGAAAAGGTGGGGGGTTAACTGGGGAATTAAATAGACCAAATTATGTTATGTCCATTTATAAATATGCCATGGCAAAACCCACTAGTCTGTGTAATTAATATTCACCAAGAAAATTTTTTAAAAACAACAAAAGAATGACCCCTCAGGAGTTCTTAAGATTGTTGACTGGGTTTTGTCTTTTTTAAGAGATATACTGATTTCCATGAATAGCAAAATTGTTCTTAAAATTTTTTGCACATCAGAAATTTATGTGATAAGTTGTCAGATATGATTAAACATATTGTTTCATCCTGTAAAATCTTAACAAGTAAACGTAAAATTCAATTGAATTAATTTATTTCCTAAAAGAAAACTCTGTGAAGAACTTTTGAGTAGGAGGTTGAAAGGTGGTAAGGTTCTAAATTGCAATTTTTTTAAGTGTTTCAACTTCATATATATATATATATATATATATATATATTTCATATATATATAATTAAACAGATGGAAGACTGACTCCTGAAAATTACACTGATATGCTATGCATGATGCAACTTCTCTGAGAATATGTCTATTTTTCTATATTTTACTTTGATTTACCTTTTACCTTGCTCTTCATTCTCCTTTGAGTCTGCTTCTCCTTCATGGATTCCTTCTGTCAAAGAGGGCATTTAGAGACCTGTCGTTTTCATTTCTTTGTATGATCCATATTTGTTTAGTTGTTATTTCAGGGATGATTCTTCAATAGGTCTTATTTTTAGAATACACTTTTGTAGGGACACACCTTAAAATGGCGACCACATTAACAACACCCTCGGGGCAAAAGCCTCCCCCACTCGTGGTACCACCAAGGTGGCGGCCCAGGATTGGCTCATTCAACTTCCATGAACCTGAGCAGCTTTACATCTTAGCAGACCTCTGCCCTGCAGGCCTTGCTGTATACTGCCTGTGCTGTTGACCTTTAAGATGATTGGCCCCCGCCTGTATCTCCTCCCCTCGCTCCCTTTTCATATACCTGTTTCACCTCTCCATTAAACTGAGATACTGCTCAACAGACTCCCGGCTGGTGTGGGTTTTTTCAGCCGTCGACACTCACCATCCTGTTTGACCCCGTGCCCCCCTTGGCTGGTCCAAGGGTGGGCACCCAACCTTTGTTGTTCGGTGCGGAAGGAACAACACACTTTCAATTTAATTTTCATGAAATAAACACTATAAACATACGTTTTTTGCCAAAGCTGTCTGACTGATGCCTTTTTCCTCTCATTTCCCTTTGTTTTGTTTAAATTTTCCTCCTCTTAAGAAACTGATAAACTTTTAAAATGTTTTCATTACTAATTTTGTTTTTATTCTTAGGTCTCTGATTAAATCCCAGTTCTTTAAATTGATTTCAATCTTTCCCTCTTTGCCTCAGGAACTGATCATAACCTACTTTATACTCTTAGTTATATCACTTCTTTCCAATAGTCTCTATTTCCTCCTCAGTTTTTCTCTATGACCTTCCTGTGTCCTATTCCCTTTTCCAGCTCACACTTTTACTTACTTCTTGTCCTTCATCGCTATCACTTCACGCTGTTTCTTTGGCCTGCTAAAAAGTGTATTCCTCCACGTTACAAACTCCTTTTAAAGCACACTATCACTTTACACTAGTTTTTCTTCACTTTCACTTTTCACACATGTTTATGCTATTATTAACAAGATGATTATTTGCCACACTTTTTAATTTTTAATTTTTTAATTTGTTCTAATTAGTTATCAAGATATACATAGAAAATGCTGATATCCTTTGTACTTCTCCTCTAACCTTCATTTTTTTTTAAATAATATTTTCATTTTTATTTCACAGATTAGGTAACTAGTAGACACAGAAATATTTAGTAAGTAGTTTAGGGACATGCAACTGCTAAGTGGTAGAGCAAAGATATAAATCTAGGTGGCTTCTGCTTCAGCATCTCACTTCTGAATCACCATATTATACTTCCTCCCAGGATGGTGGGTCCCTTCACCTGTACTTCTATTTTATTTTATTTTTTATTCATTTAATTTTGATCCATTGAACACAAATGGAGTATAGCTATTGTTTCTCTGGTTGTACATAAAGCAGAGTCACACCATCTGTGCATTCATACATGGACGCAGGGCAATGATGTCTGCCTCATTCTGTTATTATTCTTACCCCACCACTCCAACCCCACCCCTCCCTTCCCTCTATGCTATCTATCCTTTCTCCATTCTTGCCTCCCTTCCACCTCGCATTATGCATCCTCATTCACTTATCAGAGAGAACATTCGGCCTTTGGATTTTGGGGATTGGCTAATCTCACTTAGCATGACAGTCTCCAACATCATCCATTTACCTACAAATGCCATAATTTTATTCTTCTTTATGGCTGAGTAATATTCCATTGTGTATATATACCACAGTTTCTTTATCCATTCATTTTTTTAAAAGAAACAAATACGTGCTTCAAAAATAAGTGTAATAAATATTGTATCTGCTTCCTTTTAGGTTCACAGATCAGTATTTTAACATTACAATGTGTTTTTTAAAAAGTAGCTCAGACTGGGGATTTGGCTTTGTGGTAGAGCACATGTGAGGCCTAGCATGTGTGAGGCCTTGGGTTCCATCCCCAGCACTGCCAAAGAAAAGGTTCAATATTTGTGTGGTTGTTATGTAAGGAAGTGGATAGAAAGCATGTGATTTTAATATTCTTTTGACATTCCATTCTGATATTATTCCTTTCATATACCAGAGATGCTAAAGATTCTGATTTCATATAAACACTAACTTTCTAAAAACACTGACTAATGAAGGGATACAGCAATTTAGACTTTAAAATGTAAGACAAATTAAATATTATTCCTCTAGCAGATCTCACTTTAATTTCTCTCTAACTCTACCCTATCATATCACTTTCAGAATAATGCAGAGCACCAGGTTATGTTCACAGCATTGAGAGGAATTTTAACAAAATGGTATGCACAGTAAATCATTCACTGAACACACAGGGTTAAAATGTAAGAGGTTTATTCTCCTTTTATCAAGCAATGACTACAGACAGAGCATCCACGTGGTGTAAGCTACCAAAGAAAGATGTATGGGACAGACTTACATTAAATCATTAAGTCACAGACATTTTATATGGTTCATGTGCACAGGGGAGAAAACTGCTAAAAAGTAAAGCAGATTCAATAAGTAGAAACATAAGCTGATTTTTGTTGCTTATTAAATCTACCTCCCATAATGTTTCCTTAAGCTAAGAAGAAATCTACTGTTTCACACAGCTCAGGATGCTATATACACATAAGATATTACACACTATAAAATTTCAGGTTTCTATGCAGTTTTACACAATTTAAACTTGAGTAAAATTTTTATTTAAAAAAGACCTTATTGAATTACCTTTAGTAAATGGAGGTCATTTCCACAGCCCAGGAGCATTTTAAGCAATAATAATTAAAAAAAGTAAAAAAGATCTCAAAACATGTAAGCTATTACTTCAAGCCTGGATAATTATCTGCTTATTTCAACAAACCAACTCTCAAGTGTTAATACACTTCTACTGAGCTTCTCTTTTCCTCTTTTAAAAAAAAAAGAAACTATAAATTTTACCTCTCTGCAGTGTTTCAAATAAGAGGATTAGTTAGGTTTTCAACTAGAGCACACAGTTAGTGAGAAGGTCGTTTTGGGATTATGTAGGAGTTGAACAGAAGTCATTTAGGGAAATTATTAGGAATGAAGTTCTTTGATGGGTTATATTTAAACAGCAAAAGCAAGAGAGAAGTACATCTTTACTCACCACTGTGGGGCTATGCCATTATTCCTAACTCCTATTACTAATTCTCCTAAGCCACTAATGACTCACTCGTTCTCTTGTCAGGTGTTTTTTCTTGTGGTTGTTGGTTTTTGTTAGCTAGTTTTTGTTTTTTCTTCCTGTTAATTTCCATATATGTGATTCACTCTAAGCAGACACAAAATAATGCCTCTTTTTAGAAGTGGAAGTTTCTGATTATGCAACACCACCAGGCTACATGAAAAGATTCAATCTTTCTAAAAATGAAGAAAACATTTCTAAGCAGTTGAAATCCCAGACAAACTTGCATTAAAAATATAATGCACTCTAGTGACTGAAAGCAAAATAATCATTTCTACCATAATTATTTTCCTCCCTTCCTCCCCATTTTCTACAGCATGCTGCAGATTATACAGTAAATGTCAAATAGAATTTGCCACCTGTATACAACCTAAGGCCAATTTATGCCTTCAAATGATATTTCACTGAGGGTCAAACAAATGACTGAAGGCAGAATTTGGCATAAGAGCTAATAAATATTTTTAATGACAACAGATTTATAGCTGTAAGGGTGTTCAGTATGCAGCTTTTAGCCTTCCTTTTCCTCCTGTGACATTCCCTTCAAGGCACAAAAGATTATAAACAGTGGACGGGACAGAATATTTTGAATTAAGAATGTTAAGGTTTGACAAAACCTTTTATTTCTGGTTGAAGAGTACCAGAAGAACAGAGAGAAAATTAGATTAAACTCTCCTCAAAATGAAATGATGCTTAAGTCATCTGAAATTCCCTGCAGCTTATTTTTTAAAGAATTTAAAATCTCATTTGTTTAAAAACATAATTACACATTTGATTCCTGTGATTGATGTAATTTCTCATTAAATATTGTGTTAAATATTTCTCATCAACCAATATTATTGTGTACATATTGGTTAAAAACAATCTATTTTATTTGGGCCAATCAAGTAAATTATGTTTACATAGGATATAAACTTTAAAAGTTAAGCTGTAATTTAAATAATGGATTAAGTGCAATGTACTGTAAAACTCTTTCTTCAATAATTATATAATAGGGCTCTTTAGGCATCTCCAACCCAGATGACTGTATTTCCTTTCTCAACTTCAGTGATCTCACAGTTTAACTTATTGAGTCGTCCATCAAGGATGAAGAGAGAGTCCTTGGAAGGTGTCATCAGGTACTGACCAAACAAGCCACTGTCCTGGATTTGCCTGTTCTTCCGGTTCCAAGGCCATTCTTCTGCCTTGAGTGGTTCCTTAAGGCTCTTAATCATCTTGACCTTTCCAGAAGAGAGCTCCACAAAGAGCACATCAGTTTGTTGGCTTGAACTACCATAGATGTTGTACTGGTGGGCTTCGGTGAAGGACGGCTGAAACGCCAGGTCAGATATGTGCAGATTTGTGTGAATATCAAAAGCCTCTTGAATTTCTCCTCTGATGGTGATGTACTGGACCCTCACAACACCTTTCACATCATTAACGCTGACAAGGTAGTGACCATCTGGAGAGACATATGGAGTTCCCGTCACATCATTATTGAACCCAATGACTGAGTCAGTTACACCGTCCACCATGAGCTGTGGTGGGATTGCTCCAGTGCTGTCAGGTTTGCAGCCAATGAAGTAGTATCCTCCCAAGTGTGTGTATGCCAAAGACTGAGGAATACACTTGTAGTCCTTCAAATTAATTGTCTTGATGTATGACATGGTTTCAAGATCAATTTTTTGTAGTGCAGCTTCGTCTTTGTGAAGAATAAATCCAAACCTAAAAAGATGAAAACCAAAGTTAGACAGGAAGCTATAAAATAGTTATCAGAAAAAAAAAGGATTATGCAGAGGTGATACAGTCCATCACAAGGCCAGGCTTTGACTGTTGACTATGGTAGAAATTTCTGTCAATATCATGTTAGAGTTGATCTTTAAAATATGTTGCCTCCTCTTTTCTATGGGTCATTCTTGCATTACATACAAATAATTATAACTCATGCTGTAGAAAGCAAAATCGTTACAAGCAATATATACAGTTAACTGAAACAACAACAAATTTTGCTTTAAGCCTAAAGGGGGAAATTAAACATTATTTTATATGTCTCTAAATTTGATATTGAATAAATCAGGTCAAATAACAATAAACCCAAGAAGAATAAAAGGTTTGAAAATATGTGTTTGTATGGATGTGTGTGTGTGTGTATGTGTGTGTGTGTGTGTGTATGTATATACATACATACATACATAAATGTTTGTGTGTATTTATATGTATGTATATATATTACTTACTTCATCTATTTATTTTTTTTTGTAGTGTGGGAAACCAAACCCATATGCATGGTAGTTAAGACTTATTTCACTGCTTAGCTATGACTCCAGGTAATTTAGTTTATGCTGTCTCTTGACTACTAAATCTATTAAATAAATGGCATTTATCATATTTACAGAATTATTCACAAATTTATACTTTGAATTTATATCAAAGAATTATCTTAATTGATGCAATTTTTGGTATTGAAATATTACCCTTCTACTTACTACATTTTAGGATCACTTTGGTTTCAGCTTCTATCATAAATTTTAAATACTAGTTTTACTTTTCACCCTTGCCATGCTTATACTGTTATCATTTTTAGTGATATGCCTGCGTTGTAGTGGTTATCTTATATTGAACAATGAAGAAATTTGGAGATTTATAGTGTTTTCCTACCAAAGCCAACTTAATTTTTTCCTCTTTAATTAGTTCAGTGTTTTCCAGTCCTGAATATTGACTGCAAATTATCAAAGTCCTCTGGCAAATAGCCATGTATTTTGAAACTCAGAACAATAACACAAGATTACCAGCAAAAATGATTTAAACAAGAAATGAACTAATGAGATAGTAACAATTAAGCAACATTGCATTCAAATGGATATTGTTAAGGTGTATTAATTAATAAGTAATAATATTGATTGGATTACTTCCTAATAGTGAAAAAGCTCAAAAAATAAAGATCAGGGAAATAGTGTTTCACTGCTTCTGCTCATAGTGAAAAAAATTACTTGACTTTATTGTATCGGGATGAAACAAAACAAAACAATAAACTCTTTAGGCATAGTCAATAATTTTATTATACCCTGTGTCATTTCTGTAGGCTAATTATTACACAAAGGTCATATGAAAAAACTCATTTCAACATATAAAACAAAACTCAAAATGTAAATATTCAACAAATTTAAAAATAAACTCATAAATTTAATATTATAAAAAACACTAAATGTTCTCAAAACTCAGTCATGTTATCATTGTGGATGACAGCAAGAATCTAACCATAGAAATTTACTAAATTAGTATAATTTTGTGTGACAAAATTATAACTGCTTTCATTTTTATTTCATTACATAGAGGTAGGAAACCATACTCCAGTTTCATGGGTATTTGAACACAAGACTATATGTTGTCACCAGAGTACAAATTCTTCTATACAGAAGAAAAACTTCAATGTATTGCTATTTCTTTAAAAAGCATTCAAAAATATTTATTGAACAACTACTAAATATGAGGCATTGGGAATATATTGAGAATTAGCACAACCCTCCCTTTAATGAGTCTAAAAATTTTTGAGTGATTAAAAAATTCAGAGAATATCAGTAATTAATAATCATAGCATGTTGCTTCAAATTTTTAAATCTAGTTACTATTAATTTTTCTGCATATTTGTAAAGGTAAACTTGGAAAAAATATTTCTAGTGTATGTCTTAATAAAATCCACCATCTTTTAGATTTCTCTGTGCTTAATACAATGTGTTTATTTCAGTAAACACAGCTCATACCATACCTGTGCAGAATAAAATTTTGGTATAGATTATGAGTATTAAGAAGCATAAATATTGTTTCTATATTGATTTCTCTTCTAAATATTCTTATTAAAGCACTAATGTCTAGTGCAGAAGTATATTACATATTTTAAATTCTTTCCAAATACTGTCAAGGAAAAAACCCTTAACCTAGTAAGCTAATCCCACGTTTTGGTTTCTCAGCACCAAAAATATAAAATCATAAATGTCAGTGTCCATTCTCAGACTTGTCTTAACAAGAAAATATTTCCTGCTTTTGAAAAAAAAATGATGCTTTTCCATTAATGGATAATTATCAAGGATATATAGGTGTGTAGATGTATTGACATTAGTTATGAAATTATTAGTTATGATGGAAGACATCATTCTTTTTTCTGATATAAATTGTACATGAGCTCAGAGGAAAAGCAGTAATAGGCTCATTTAATAAAAGCAATAAGCCAATCAAGTTTTGGCATTTCAGCTCTCCTTGTAACCTTGAGTACTCTTGTCCCTTTGGGCAATGAATTTTGAATGCTAATGAGAAAGAATGAGACAAGCTCACGGTACTTCTGAACTATTTTAACTTTGATAGTAAAGAATGTGTGTAAGTTCTCTGTGATACAATCCAGCATCTTTTGCAGGTAATTAAAAATTTTTGAAAAATGGTACAGTTAAAAATGCAGAAGCTCTGTGTGGGGTGATAAAATTGCATCTATTTTGGCATCCATACACTGTGTTCCTTTAGGATTGGTGAGGAGCTACATAAGCAAATGCATGAGAATGTCTTCTATTTTTCACCACTGATTTATTGGTTTGGAAGTATGTCTCTAATTCAAAATTTCCCCCTAGTCCAGATTGATATTCAGAAGCCTCCCACTGTTCATTAGACTGTGATTAATATTTACGAGGCTCTCAACTTTCGTGCCTGCTTAGTATAATAAAATTCTACACAGTACTAGGCCTAACAGAGTTTGTCTAATATTTATCAGAATGTGCATGAGAAGTTACATGCTGAGAAATGAGAGAGTGAAAGCTTACCCTCAAAAACCACTTCTTTTAGCTAAAAAATCATTGCCACTAGAAAAGTGTGTTCTCTCAGCCTGGCATTGTGTGGATTTGTCAGACTTGGTGTATAATTTTTTATTTCCCAATTGTTTTCTGAATGTCTATTCGACATAGTTTATTATAAAGTTTATAAGAAGATTCAATTTTAATTATTGTTTGTGTGCTCCAAAGTGTGATCTTGAAATAAGTCATATGCAGAGTACTCCTGCTTTGGACGAGTAATGACTTTTTATTCCAGGCTGACTTCGTTGCATGATCTAGTTTTTCAGTGCAGTAGACAATATATAAATATGACCTTATGTGAAGTCCTTGACTTCCAAAGTCTTCAATTTACTCATCAGCAGGAAGAGGATAAAAGTAATACCTTGCTTTGAGTATAAGAGCAAATGCCTATATTTCACCAAACAGGAAATTGCCAGTTAAAAAGTATTATTTTCCTGTTTTGAATACCATAGGATATTTTATTTGGGACAACAAAATATTATAACCCATGGATAAAAACAAAAGCAAACTTACTGTCAACTTTCCTGCGTAGCTAGTATTTCCATATGTTAAAAATAAATATATAGCTTTACCAAATAGTGATGCTATGCTTTGGATGTTATTTGTTTCCCCTTGGGGGAACCCTTGGTTCATATGTAGGAGGAATCTTTGTCCTTAGTTTGGTAGTGTACTGATGGTGTAGAATTTTAAGAGCCAGAGTCTAAAGGAAGGTCATTGGAGGTATGTTCTCATAAGAGATTGTGGGACCCCTGTATTTCTGGCTTCCTGTTTTGACATGTGATTTCTTCCTCCTAAAGACATTCCTGTCATTGTGGTGTTATATACTATTAGGTCCTTACCAGAGGTCAGCCAATGTGACCACCATATCTTGGACTTCCAGCCTCCAAATCTGTGGGCTAAATAAACCTCTTTTAAAAACAAAGTTATCTGTTTCAGGCATTTTTTATAGCAATGAAAAGTTGATAAATGTTTATGACTACATTTCACATTCACAAATATTAGAGATCATATTAACAATAAAAATTAATGTTTTTCTTCTTGTTCTTTTAATCCACAATATCCATGTCCAGTTTACATCTTATCCTACCACTAAATCTCTAAAACTGTTAAGATTAAAGAGTCTAGCTCACTCCACCTCTTTTTCCCATTTGAGACTGGGTCTTTCTATAATGTTCAAGCCCCTCTATAACTGCTAGGTTCTGGCCATCTTCTGCCTCAGCCTCCCAAGTAGTTGGGACTACAGATGTTTATTACCATTCCTCGCTCTCACTCTACCTCTGTTAAAGATTTTGTCTCAGTATTGCTGGGAATATGGTACAGTGGTCCATGATGTACTGGGTGAACCTGAGCTTAGCACAGATGATGGAATTTTAAATAGGTAATTGACTTACTCAGTATTTTTTTCTTCAAAATCATAGAAAATCCATGGTTGACTTCAGTACCTAGAAATTTAAGGTCCTGGAGAGTTCTGTTAGTGTATATCATGATAATTGAGAAGCCTTGCAAAGGAAGCCTTTTGGCAGAGAATAGAAAAGAACATATATTTAGAGAGAAGCATGGTTGGTTGAAACACCATGAAACTTGATAGGAATAAGTGCTCCAAGATCAGGAGATGACATAAGGAAAGACTTACTCCTCTCGAAATTTTAGTAATGAATGGGTTTTTCATTGTCCCTCCCCCAGACAGCTTTGGAATGGGTCTGTTCACACAAAGTCTCACAAGACCTGTTTTTCAGTCACAGTCACCCCACAGCATCTGCCATGTTATTTTATTGCTATTCAGTTTTTTTTTTTTTTTTTTTTCCGTGCTGGGGATCGAACTCAGGGCCTTGTGCTTGCTAAGCAAGCACTCTACCAACTGAGCTACATTTCCAACCCTCCAACCCATTGTTATTATATTTGCAAATTCACTATATGACTTGCTACTGAAGGAATCTCATGATTGCAATTAATGTTCCACATCAATTTTCTAAGGTCAATGGCAAGAGCAATATTCTCATGATTCCAGATACTCCAAAGATTGCAGTGAAAACTTCCTAAAAATTTGCAGATGAATTATTATTTTTTCTATTGGGTCTTACTGCAGCACTGCTTATTCCCAGAGTCCTTGGAATTTCTAATTGAAACAGTTCTCCTGGAGATTCAATTCCTATACCAGAAGTTGGGAAGGACCAGATATACACTCTTAGATCCCCCATTATGTCCTTCTTCAAATACCATCAACTGCACACCAGGCCAGACTTCAATTACATTCCTTCTACATATATCAACAAATGAAAATGGAAAGTAGTGAGAGGAAGTTGGGTATATTTAAGCACTGGGTTATCCAGACGCTGTGTCTTATCATAAAAATCAACAGTGCTATAATCCATATAATATAATCTGCATTTCTCAACGATTTTCTGATGCCCATTATTAAAACCACATTCTTTCAAATAAAATTCCAGAACTGATGAATTTGGTCCCAGAAATTAATTGTATGGATATTTTACATATAAAACCTACCTCTAAAACATATGATTAAGTAGTGATTACTTCATAAGTATGAGTGGGCAGGATTGTTTCCTGCTTTTCTAATCAGATTATAAATACATTTTTTCCACTTGGGAGATAAGAACTGCTAAACAGGATACTAAAACAACAACCCCTTCCTCCACATAATTAACATGTAAACCTATACACACACTATGCCACTGAAATGACAGTCACCATTCTGTAACAATTGACAGAGTTTTCATGGACACAAACCATAAATCTGACATGAACCATCATTCACTAGTTTATGAATTCCTTTATATGTAGTTGTTTTCGATTATCCCACACTGACCCTTGTAAGAAAAGATTGAATTCTGTTCCTACTCAAGTACTAGGTGATTTAGTTTTTATCTAAAGCCCACATAAATATCTCAGTAAAACACACCTCTTCATAAAGAGTGGTCATGTTTGTATTTGGAGAGGACAAGTACAGAGAACGAGAATTGCCACATTTAGTAAAGATTTATAACTAGAACAAGGATGGTTTCTGAATAATCTCAATGCTTAGCTGTGTTTGCAAAATGATGACACTTTCAAGTTTGCTGCTTTCAAAACATAGCCTTAAAAAGCTAAAATAAATGATGCCTTTCTACCTGACTTTGTAGGCCTATTATTGGAATTTTACACTGAAGATTGTAGCTACATTATTTATTTTTCAGTTTTCATTTCCAGAATTTTTTTCTTAAAAAATTAGTAGAACATGTTTCTGAATAGTAAATTTCCTATTTTCTTTCTTCTCTGATGTCCTATCATTCTAATATATAGCAAGACTGATTCTTCCAGGAAAAACTGAGATATAAATACATAACTTAATTATAGTATATTCAGAATATATAATAGCTGATGTCTAGCAACTAGGATACATGGAAAAATCAGATTTACTAAAAATTCTGTGCACATAGTATGTACTGTAGCCTATATTTCACATACAGTCCTCTACCTGTTTGTGAATAGCTTAAGAACTCAGGATATAAACTGACAAATAAACCTTAAAACAGCATTTTAAAAGACTGGTTGTTCTTTCTAACTTAGGTTTGTAAAAACAACATGAACAGAGCAGTCCCCTCAGTCTTACATAGTTTTCTGATAGGTTGCGTTTTATTCAAGAATTGATAAATGGATCAATGGTGATACAGAAGAAATGGAGTAAGTAGAAAGAGACACAGTTTATTGAGTACAGAATAGGAAATAGAAAAAGAAGTAGGAAAATCAAATTAAAATGCACTACTTAATCAAAAAGTATTATCAAATTGTCCATTTTATACCTGCAAGACAGAGACAATGGGTGAAAATGCAGCTCTATGAGGAATCAGGTTTGACATAAATTGGGTTCTATACCCTATGTGACCAAATTCACTGGGTACATTGCACTGTGTGAAATCTTCTGAAGGAAATGAAGAGAAAATAAATGTTCTGTCCCCAATGTAAATTATAGTGAAGCAGCAGGGTGCTTACAATTATAGGTTATGGCTTTCAAAGAAGGTCTTTGGGAACTTCTGCAAAGGTAGGGAAGGAATAAATGTTGCTACATCCTCATTAAATGAATAATTTATGTATTTGTTACACCAGGCTTTCCTTTGAAGACAGTTTATATTAGTATCCATCCCATAAGGAAAACAGCAAATTACAACTAGAATTTTAAAAGGAGAACACATAAAAGGACTTATTTATGAGGAGTTTAACAATGAAGCTGCTACCCCTGCTAAGAAAATATGGAATTTTATGGAGGTGTATTTTGTGTGGATCTGTGAACGTTGATCTCCAGAAATAGCTTGTTTCTCACAAATAGAAGATAAGGAGCTAATGGTGGAGGCTACATACTCTGGTTTCATTCCTTCCTTTAATCTTTAGTCAGGCTTCTCATTGGCCAAACCAACCAGAATTCAGCCAGCCAGTCTTCTGGAGCTTGAGTATAAAACACAATAATTAGAAAGGTTACCATCCATCCCTGGCATCCTTTCCAAGCTCAGCCAGCAACCAATTCATAAACTGAATAAAAGCCACATGGATGTGCATGTTACTCTGATTAAGTAAAATATAGTGGATGATACTATAGATTCCTATGGATAATTGTAATAAAAAAGCAATGGACTAAATATACATGGGAAAACATTATCTTGTCTTTAAAATGTCATGTAGAAAACAAAAAAAGAGATAAAATTTGAGATACATGCTACATTGATATTTATATAAATGAAAATATGAAAAAATAATATCTAATTCATAAAAATAATATGAAGCAAGGGACACATTAAATATATGAGATGTTTTCACTCTAGGGTTTGTAAAAGGTAATTAAAGTACAAACATGAATAAAAGGAATGAGTGAATTTACAAAAGAAAACAGGAATGTTGTACATATTAATAATTAATGTGTGTTGTGAAATATGAACAATTAACTCAATTCTCTTTGCCTTCTCCCATCCCCAAACTGAAAGCCAAAAGAAGAGCAGTTTCTTTTCTGTTTCTTCTCTCAATCTCTCTCTCTCCCTTTCTCTCTCTCTTTGGTACAGGGGATTGAACCTAGGGTGCTTTACCATGGAACTATATGCCCAGCCTTTTTTATTTCATTATTTTTGAGACAGGGTCTCACTAGGTTGCTTAGAATCTCCCTAAATCGCTGAGGCTGGTCTCAAACTTGCAATCCTCATGCCTCAACCTTCCAAGTCACTGGGATTACAGGCATGTGCCAGTAGTTTCATGAGGAAGAGAGAGTACTATAAAAGTGTACAAACTGCAAATTAGAGATAGAGACCAAAGAGAGATTTTCTAACATATCTTTTGTACATAAACTTCTAACCACATGAATTTCTTACCATTTTTCAAATTGTGTTCTAGGAAACAAGGACAAAGGATTACTATTAGATTTTTTTTTTCCTGAGTGAAATACACATTTTCCAATGTCATGTTGTAAATATATTATGTATGAAAATAAACATCCACATAACCAATGGCACACATATATCCTATACTCCACTATTACAAATTTAAACAATATAGGGTTGTTTCACCAAAACAAAAATGTACAGGTGGAACAGAATAAAGGTTTCTGAAGCAGACTCATGTCATTAGTGGAAAATTAATAACATGATAAATGTTCTGCTTCACATCAGTAGAAAACACATGTATATATCTCATTTTTTTACACAAAATAACATCTGGATAGATGAAATAACTGAGGTTAACAATGAAATTATAATAATATTAAGTGATCAGTATTAAGCAGTATTATTGAAGGATTAAAACAACAAAAAACTTTTGCAGAAGATGGGATCTGCAATCTTTCATAAATCAAAAGGGTAAAGTTTGATGACGGTGACTACATTAACAAATTATGTTTAACACAATCTACAAAAAGAAAATATGAGAGAAAAAGATTAATATTCTGATTATGTTATGAATTACTGAAAGTCAAACAAAGAAAAGAACTAAAAAGTAAAATTAGTAAATAAATCCTCACATTAATGGTCTATAAACATTAAATGCTTCTTAATCTTATGAAAAATTAGATGAGTATAAATTAAAACCAAAAAAAAGAGATATCTATTGTCACCAACTTATTTGCAACAGTAACAAAGTGTACTAAGATTCAACAGCAGTAACCATGTGAATAAATATATTTTATACAATTATTCTTGGTTAAAGCATAATCGTTCTTGTTTTGTTTTTTTTTTTGTAAAATAATTTGGCATTATGTCTTCAAAGTTAAAATGTGACTCTGCTTTAAAGAACAAAGGATGTCTCTCAGTAGCTTCCCTTAATAAGTGCATGAATAAGGATATTCATTGTGTTTGGTAAGTTAGTTACCCATGAACAGGTGGGTAGAGGGAAATGACAAAGAACGACTGACATCAGGCTTAGTTCAACCAAGGACAAACCTCAATGTGCTCACTGAGAACCAAGTGAGTTCTTGCAAATTGAAGCTGCCTGCACAAACTGCTTCAGTTTTGCACTTCCAAGCAGTTCTCAACCAGCACATTCAGAGCTAGGTTCAGGCCCAATATTCAAAGTCTGTTAGCAAGAGAGCCCTTGTAGCTAGGATCACCAACATTGAGGAGAAAAGTGGAATTGCTGAGGAGATCAATTCTCCAATTTCATAAAACAGAAACAACAGAGAAACTTATCTAAACAGGCAAGCATTTAAGAATGAGATCTGAAATGCCCAACCTTCCCCAAATTGTGGAAAATTATAATCTCTTGAGGGAATTATTACTTAAAGTCCTGGAACCCTAACTCAAACAGATAAGCATCAGAGAAGTGGAGTCTGGTACATCCAGACCCCCTGCCCCAGCTACAGCTAATTATAATCCCTCCAGGGTCACTGTGGTTTCCAGAAAAGTGCTATCATTATCTCATGCAGCCAACTCTCTCCTATTACCAAAACTAAGTCACAACCATCCTGCCAAACAGAATATTGAGATCCTTGCAAAGAAAGCTTGCTGAGGGCTATCCAAAGGGTAATAAACCAATTAAGGGGGTGGGGACAAGGAAATCAAATAAAAAAAAAACAGACTTACTTTCCTTAAAAACTCCAGCTTTGTGAGCACCACAGCATCCTCTCTTCAAGGTGATCTGTGCAGTCTCCATGCTATATATTACCCTCACTTCTCATTCTATTAAACTTTTACTTACTCCTCTATTTCCCTTCAATTCTTTCCAGTGGAATCATAAGAACTGGCACCTCAGCAGTATGGTGGCTGCCCAGGCTCTACCTGGCAGGCTCCTTGCCCCATAACATTTACAGCACTGGTTATGATAAGGAAATTAAGAAACATCCAAATGTCCAACAATAAAGGAAGACTTAATCAAATACAAAACATCCATCAAATGAAATCCCATGTTGCAGTTATAAAAATGTAGTTCTAGAATTGACAGAGATAGCTTAAAAATTGTTTATTTTTAAAGGGGTACATCATGGGTTAAAAAGAATACTAATTAAGTTGTATGCTTATACATAATTGCTTCAATAAATTATCTTAAATATTGCACAATTTCTTTCTCTCTCTCTCTCTCTCTCTCTCTCTCTCTCTCTCCCTTTTGGTATTAGGGATTGAACCCAGGGACACTTTACCACTGTCCTTTTGTAAAATTTACATTTCAAGACAGGGTCTCCCTAAGTTGCTTAAGACTTCCCTATAATTGCTGAGATGGACAATTTATGATACTCCTGACTCCGTTTCCCAAGTCGTTGGGATGATAGGAATGTGCCATCACCCAGCATCTGTTTCATTCTTCCAAAAATAAAAATTCTATTGGTCCTTACAAAAGGATATTTTTATTTACTACTATATACAATTTTGCATGGTTTGGATATTGCATATGTGCATCAAATATATATAAAGAAATATATAGACCTCTTTATTTTTCTGCCAAACAAAATTAGAACAGTAACATCACTTTAATTTCACAAATTAGGAATGCATAAGGCTAAAAAGTGTTCAGTGAAATTGGTGCTTTTTTATATTGCTAATGGCAATGTAACTTACAAGTAGAAAATAATTAGTAAGTAGCATAAAGAGCCCTTCCTATATTTCTGCTCCTTTTGATAATAATTTTCTTTCTGGTTAACTATCCTGAGAAAATAATAATAAATGTGGTATAGTTTAATGCACAAATGCATTCATAACATTATCATGTCCAGCAGCAAAAATTTGTGAGCAATTTAAATGCCTAAATGTAAGTCAATATTTATGTAAATGCTAATATAGTAACTTGATTCAGTGAATACAAATTTCAAAAAGATGTATATAAAACACTAATTTTGGATCAATGCTTACTCAATAAAATTATATGAAAATAATGCAAAATAGTACAGTATTGTGTGATTGGTATGTTAAAGCCATTAAAAATAAAGTAAACTCTATGAGTGGGCTGAAAGGATAGATACTCAGTTTAACTATGGTCATGTGGAGTACTACACTGTTTGTTTTATTATATTATGTTTTGTGTTAAGTTTGCAATCTTTGTTCAAAGAGCATAGTCTATATCTGCCAGAAGGAAACATATAATCTGCATAAGCACATAAATACTATATACAAAGCATAAATTGATGATCCATATATTGAAAGAAATACAAAAATATAGCAAGTCTAAATAAACTTTAGATAACTTATAAATAATTGCTGATTATCATTTTATTCTTGAATATGCTTTTCTAAGAGTCTATATATACAGAATGTACTTTGTGCTACAATAAAAAGATTCATCTGTGTAAAGATTCATCATCAGACATACTGATTTATTTTAAAATCAGGAATTAAGTGAAAAGACTAAATACAATGATTACAATCCAGGATGATAAAAAGAGAAACTAATGCTATAGATGAGAAAGGATATAGTGAAAATACATGAGAAAAAGGATCAATAAGAAATGTTCTAAGTTGTGATGTCAGTTTTATTTCTCTCTTTTTAAAAAATATTTTTGGGCTGTTTTTTGATTTTCTTTTTGCAAGACTGGGGATGGAACACAGAGCTTCAGGCACACTAGCAAGCTGAGCTGTTCAACAAACAGTTTTCATAATAGAATGAAACTAAAAGTTTGCCAGGAGAAAATACTTGCAGCTGTGATTCCAATAGATAGAAGTGTACACCAGAAGACAACTCCATGGTAAAATTGGAAACAGAAACATTTTCTCCTCTCAAGACATCATTCCACAATGTTCATCAGAGATTATTTTTTATAATTCTCTAAACTATTCTCTTTGGAAATTCAATCTGGCATTAACTATTTTTTTCACAAATCTGTACTCAAAATGGCACTCTTGATAGCTGTCTAAACTACCATTTTAAACAATTAGAAAACTTCATTTTTAAGTTTATCAAGTGCAATCTGATGATTGAACATCAGAATTTAAAACTGAATGTGAAGATGTGAATCTCTGAAAACGCATATTTATTTCAGACTGAATCAAGAAAAACACAGAAGTGAGGACAAACAAGGCTGAAGCAGTGAAAATTATATAATTCTGCTTGAAACCTTAGTCTTTTTTAATTTAGTAACCTTTCCAGTGACTTTTTAAATCAGTACAATGATATTATAGAGAAATATGTTGTGAAATTTTATGAGGCAGAAAGTAGAAGTAGAAAAACAGGTATGCCTGATATTTCTGTTGTAAATATTCCCAAATATTGTATTTTCATTAATTTAATTTCTTTTGTATTATGGTGATTATACTAGCTAATTTTCAGAATATCCTGAAAAGAAATCTGATTCAGGATTTCATTGTTTTAAATCATGAAATTTCTATGAATGACGAAGTACAGGATAACTGGTATGTTTATAATAATGAACTAAAAAGTGGTTGTAGTTCACTTGGATGAAAATTATACTGCTGCTACTCTTACAATACATAACTACTATTAATTAATTTAGAATTCAATGACAATGTCGTTTCTAACTTTGCTATATTGCTTTTAAATACCTCCTTCTTATTTGATTTCATCTTACTATTTGCTTAAAGGACTTTTAAAGTGATTTTCATATCTCTATATGACCATGAGTTAATTAAGAGAAGATGAAAAGCACAAAAAAAGCTAGCTAGAAGCTAGCTAGAAGCATGTAGTTAATATTTCTGATGCTAGCCTGAGTGAAAAGGAAATAAAACACACATATGAACACAGATGTACTCTTCAAAAAATAATATGTGCAAGAAAAAAGGAATATTTTAACAAATTGTATGCAAAATTATGTGCATTATTTTTTAAATTAGTTGAAACAAAATTAGTTGAAACAAAATTTTTATCAAAATTATAATATGAATTATTAATAACTAAATTATTAATATCAATTATTTGACTCTTTGGATTGACTCCTCCTTTGGTGGATCTAGACAGCTGAAACTTACTGGATTCTACTTAAAACATTGAGAACTGAGTGTTTTTGAAACAATGCTATGCTATGTTGTGTTTTTAGAATGTGATGTTAGTATCTGTGGATTACATAGCTTCTTTTGCTTGGAATAATAGTGGAATTTAGTAAGGTTTGTTTCTGTGAGGAAATGATTTGGACTGTTTGCTTATATTCTCAGTCTAGAGTGATTCCTTTTGTTGACTTTTCATATACTACATATGCCCTGCTGTATTGTACTGACCCTCATCTGATCTCTTCATAATAGTAACCAACCCTCAATCTGTGAAAGCAGATTCATATACCACTTCTTCTTTCTATGATCAAATCATAAAATGAATGAGTTACCTCTCCTTTGAACCCCATTTGATCAAAATATTGAATTAATGTGACTATAGTTTTAAATACTCAGTATCACAAGAAATATTGCCATTAGTCTTCTTTTTTTGTTGTTTGTTTGTTTTTTGTTTGTTTTTTGTTTGTTTTATGATGCTGGAGATTGAACCAAGGGCCTGTACATGCAAGGAAAGCACTCTACCAACTGAGCTATATCCCCAGCCCTGTCCTAATTGTTTTTAAAAGAGCTTGCTTGTTTCCAACTTTGGGGGCACAAGATTTTCTTGCTGTCATCCCGAAACTAACACAATTTATTTTTAGATGAAAAACTAGAGGAACTTGTTAAAATTAACAAACTTCATAAAGTTTTTAAAAAATGTAAAAGAATTGTTAATTCTAGTAGATGCGACCTAATTTATTGATATCAAAATGATTCATCAAAAGTAGGCTAGTTTCTTATACTTCCCTGCTTGGAGTTTCTCCAGAATTTTTTCTGTATTCATTCCATTGATGATCTATGTTTGAGAATAAAATGTCTTCACCTACTTTCCTCTTTGAGAGAAAAATAATTCAGGATTTATAATATTGAATTATATACATGTCCTCTTTAGCAACAGGGATATTTTACATGCAAGCCTTACATACAAGTTTTACACTTGTATTTGAACTAAAACATTTTTCATGTTCTAGTTGTTGGAAAATAATTTGCCAGGGAAACATGGTTAAAGAAAAATGCATCACAACACATTCAGGTTTTAAAAATAAATTTGCAGGTTTTATTTGGTGTCATCGACAAAAGTAATTAGTACGAATGTTCAAGGGTGCATATTTCTATATAGATATAATATAGATAGATGGAAATAGCCTTATTAGAACCCAGGGAAATGGTTAAAGACAGAAGAAAAAGATTAATACTTTAGGAAAGCTCTGTGGCATTTTACTTTATCCTACCCTTTGCCCTAGTCCTGACAATGTTGAAAATGGCAGGCTACATTTCCAGGGTGAGAACCTGATTGTGGAGGAAGCAGAATGGATCATGTTCCCAAGAGTTACTTTTGTACGCTTTGACTAGTCTTGGATTTCTCTGCAGGAGTAATGCAAGGTGCTACTTACCTGTCATTGCCTACAAAAACAGAACTCTCAGAAAGAAAAAGTAACTAAGCAGGGTTAATATTAGAATATAGAAAAAGGCAAATGAAAAGGTTTTGAAATCTGGTTAAAAGATTATTTAGGTCAAACAACAGACTGAAAATTTTGAGATGAAATTCTGGGAATATTATGACTCTAAAAATAAAGTGTTGCAAAAATCTAATGTATAGGGGAATTTAAGAAAGTCTTGCACCTAAAAGTTTTTGAGCAAACAGAACTTGCTCAAAAAGAAAGAGACAAACCTGTTTTTACCTCCTACTTGTATTTAGGGTTGATGTAAACAGGAATTAAGGGCTAAGAAAGAGTTGTGAGTAGTATAGCTAACAATTGAAGTACTGCCCCTAGACAGGGCAGATCTGGAAACATTAGATTTTTTCATTATCAATAAATTCATTTACTTATTGTTGGCTTCAGGCATTTAGAAAATCTTGGTGAAACCACAGCTTCAAGCTAAAGGAACAGAGGTTTATTTTTTTTGTTTTTGTTTGTTTTTAACCAGGGATTGAACTCAGGGGCGCTTAAGCACTGAGTCACATCCTCAATAAGTTGCTAGGCTGGCTTTGAACTTGGGATCCTCCTGCCTCAGCCTCCCTAGCCACTAGCCACTGGGATTACAGGCATGCACCACCCTGCAGGCAAGAAACAGTGATTTAAGGGACAATATAGAACAAGAATAAAGTATTTATAAAAGTAATTCAGAAAAGGGACCCCCCCAAACTCCCTGAGCAACCATAACACTAGGATAACAACAATGAACTCTAGGAAGGGAAATAATTTTTTCCAGTATTTCTACATTATAAGATTAATATTCTTGAGTTTTAGACAAAAAGGTGTTAGGCAAACAAAGATACAAAAACTAACAGTTCACTCCCAGTAAAGAAAAAAATTAACAGAAGCTATTCCTGAAGAACGGACACGGGGTTTACAAGATAAATTCCTTAACTCAACTGTTCTAAATTTGCTCAAAAAGATAAATGAAAATATGACAAAATCAACAAATTTAATTAAGCCAAATGAATGCTAAAAAATAAAAATATCAATAAGGACATAAAAGACATACAAAGAACCAGAAAAAACAATCCAGAATTGAATATAACAATAATTAAAGTCAGATTTGAGCAGACTCAAAGAAGCATCAGATAATTTTCATAGAGGTAAATAATATAACTATGAAGAATAGAGAGAAAAAAAATTGAAGAAAAATAGATTCTAAAAGACCTGAGAGAAATCCCCAAATGTACCAACATGGCAATCATGTTGGCCTAAAAGGAGATGAAGAGATTAAAAAAAAAAAAAAGGAGGAAAGTTATTTGATGAAATAATGTTTTAAACTTCCAAATTTACTAAAAGAATCTACGTGTGAATGTATATATGGGAGAACCTCAAAAACCTCAAAGAAAAATAAATGCAAAGGGAACCACATCAGGACATATAGTAATTAAACTGTCAAAAGACAAAGACATGATCTCAAAAGCAATGTGACAGAAGTGACTTGTCATGCAGGGAATCCTCAATGATATTAACAAGGATTTATCACCAGAAACCATGTAAACCGGATAACGAGATGACATATTCAAAATCCTGGAAGAACAATCTCTGAACCAAGAATTATAAATCTCACAAAACTATCCTTTCAAAATTAGGAAGGAATGAAGACATGTTCAGATTTTAGAAGTTAACAGTTCTTGCTCCTAGACTTACCATATAAGAAAGTTTTGAGGATGTCCTTCAGATTGAATTGAACAAGATGCTAGGCAGAATCTGGACAAAAATCATAGAAAACAGACTCTCCAAACTTGCATATTTAATATAAAGCCATGTGAATATATAAAAACACATGTAAAGATATATGGGAAATAAAGACATTAGTATTATTGTAATAAAATTTGCCATAAAAATTTAAAAGACCACTGTATAGAACAATAACTATAAATTTTCACAGAAACACAATGTATAAAGGTGTAATTTATGGAAACCACAACATAAAGAATGAGGGACACTTAAAGAAATTAGGGTTTGTGCCTATTTTAAAGTCTTAAATGATACTTCATAACTGGTTAAACAAATGTTATTTAGGTTATAACAATATAGTTGATACCCTAAATATATGTGACTAGGCATATATATGCATCTGAGAACTATTATCTGTCTAAGCCTTGTCTAACTGTTAAGTACAAGTTTATAAAATGAGAGTTTATGTAATTTTGCTGGCAAGTTAACCAATAACTGCTTTCTTTTATACACTGTATCTGACATAGAAGGGCCACACTGTTATTTGAAGACCTATCTTTCATGTTTGCTTTGACTAAGTTAATTCTGACCATTAACACGTTTCCTAAATGTAGATTAGATTTAAGACTATCCTTTGATTTTTGTTAACCCACGCAGACCTGTGATTATAGCTACCATATAGTCTGGATTTTAAATTGTACTTTAAAAGTTAAACTCAGCTGTTTGCCGGCCCCAGCGGGGAATTTGGGCCCGGTCGGCGCCATTCTACAGATTCCCTGGCGGAGAGACTCCATTTTGACCTCTGAGCCCTCGGACCTAAGCCCACCCCTTTCCCCAGGGACACAGCGCTGTGGCTTCAGGTGAGATTTACCCGGGAGCGGAGCTGCTTGCCGGCCCCAGCGGGGAATTTGGGCCCGGTCGGGGCCATTCTACAGCTTCCCT
>JAJEJO010004840.1:395734-425088 GCA_020662805.1 Glaucomys volans | reverse complement strand
GATGGAATATTACTCAGCCATAAAGAAGAATAAAATTATGACATTTGTAGGTAAATGGATGATGTTGGAAACTGTTATGCTAAGTGAGATCGGCCAATCCCAAAAATCCAAAAGCCGAATGGTCTCTCTGATAAATGAATGATGATGCATAATGTGGGGGGGAAAGATGGCAAGAATGGAGGAAAGATAGCTAGCATAGAGGGAAGGGAGGGGTGGTGGCGGGTGGGGAGTAAAATCAATAACAGAGTGTGTGACAGATATCATTGCCCTGTGTACATGCAAGAAAGCACAGATGGTGTGACTCTACTTTGTGTACAACCCTTGAAACAATAGCTGTACTCCATTTGTGTTCAATGAATCAATAAGTAAATAAAAACAAATAAAAGAAATTAAAAAAAGAATTAAATGCAAAAAAAAAAAAAACAGTTAAACTCAGTTAAATTTAAAGTTTAGGAAAGCACTTTGCACACTGATGTTCTCCACACTAAAATTATCTGTAGCAATTGTCTCAAATTTGTATAGAAATAACAAATTTGGTTGATATTTATTTATGTCATTTGATATTTTATAGCTGGAAGAAGTAACCTGTTGTCGATAATTTATATACACAATTTTGAGTTACTCTTCACACTGGAATTGGAATTTAAATACATTTTTGAAAGATAATAAGGAGAGCTTGATCTGTTTAAAGGTGACATTTTAAAACATGGAAGCATTCTGCCACTTTCTCCACAAAAAGTTAAAAGTTCTTTTAGCCTTTCTTTGATTCATGTTTCAGACATAAAGTTGTATTGTGTTATTTGTCAAGAGCTCTGCCTTACCTGAGGTAAGGCTTTGCCTCCCACCTCATTCCATGTTAGAATGGCTCCAAAATAGGACAGACTTCAGCTCATTTAAAGCTGTGTTCAAAAGACTGATTTTTATATAAACACTACTGTGATCTCAAACAATATGAATATTTATACTGTAATACAGTAATGTGTAACTAAGTAATGTAGTTATACAATAATGTATAATTATGTAAACGTTCAAGATTATAAAAGTAAAAAAAAAGACTGAGGGACAGAGTAATGTGCAAGCAGAGTTTTTGCATACTATTGAAGCTCATAAGTATTGAATTCTAAATGGTTATCAGGTGATTGTAATTCCAAGGACATCCACTAATTTAATACTTGTACATGTATTTAGAAAAGGAAATGAGTTGGGTATCAAACTTGTTCACTAATTTAAAAAATCAATAGAAAGGAGTCAACAGTGGAGGAAACAGGAAGCCAAAGTAATATGAAACAGATAAAATACAAATATAAATGGGTTAGAAATTCTTAATAAAAGTCAGATATACACAAGATCAATGAAAACAAACTTTATCCACTCTATATTTTGTATGAAAGACTCACTTTAGATACAAAGGCACAAATATGTCTAAAGGGAAAGAACAGAAAATGACATTACATGAAAACAGTAACCAAAAATAATTGATGGAATAGTTATGCTAATACCACTGTAAAGTTTTATATTATTACAAGAGACTAAAAAGGGTAGTATGATCTGATAAATAATTCAATTCTTCAAAATGATGTAAACAGTATAAGCATATGAACACAAAACAGCAAAGCACTAAAATATGTAAAGCAAGTATAGACTGAAAATAAGCATAAACCATTGTGTTATGGTCTATTGTGATTGCTAGAGACTTCAAAACTCCACTTTCAACAATAAGGAGAATAACCACACTGATTATCAATTAGGAAATAGTTTCAACAGTATGAATCAACTAGAATATCAGACATGTTTAAAAAACTCCACTTCCAAAAAAAAAATACATTACACATTTTTCTAATGAACATTCTCCAGACTGGACCATATGTTTAGTCAAAGAGAAGCCCTAGGTTAATTGTAAAAGATAAATATTATACAAAGTATCTCTTCCAATAACAATGCAATGAAAGTAGAAATAAATTGCAAGTAAAGTTGAAAAGTTCATGAATAAATAGAAATTAAGCAACATCCACCAGATAATCTGAGTCAAAGAAGTAATCAATATGAAGTTAGGAATACTTTCAGACAAACAAAAGCAAAAACATATTGCATAGAGTACAATAACTAAAAATTATTGCATGCAGTGAAACTAGTGATCAGAGATGATTTATGTCTGTAAATGTCTAAAATAACAAGATATGAAATTAATCTTAAAGAACTACAAAAGAGTAAACTAAATCCAAAATTAATAGAAGGAAATAATAAAAATCAAAGTTGAAATAAATGAGACAGAGAATAGAAAAATAGTAGAAAATGAACACACACAAAAAGTTGATTCTGTGAGAAGAGCCACAAAAATGATAATAAAGCTTTGGTGAAATTGATGAGGACAAAAATGGAAAGAATGTAATTGCTAAAATTAGGAATGAAAGTGAGTACATCACTACTGACCTTAGAGGTTTAAAGAAAAAAAAAAAAGCTATAACCAATTGCATGCCAAAATATTAGATAATATGGATGAAATTTCTAAGCTGCTAGAAAAACACAACTGTAAAACTCACCCAAGAAAAAATATAAAATCTGAACATACATAAAAAAAGATTGGATCAGTTATTTCCTGGGAAGGAAAAGTGCAGGACCAGGTGGTTTCACTAGTAAATTTTCTAAATATTTGAGGAAACATCAATACTAATACATTAGCTAATTCTTTTAAATTTCCTCAAATATAATGGGGTTCCTATTAATAAGTAGTCATTATCCTCACACCAGGACCAGATATTTAAAGAAAACCATTGGCCTATGTCTCTGCACATATACATGGAAAAATCCTCAAACAAAACACTAGAAAAGTAAATACAGAAGCATAGTACAAGGATTATACATCATAATGTAGGGAAATTAATTGTGAAATGGAAGGAAACCTATCAATATAATTCTCTACATTTAAAGACTAATCAGAGAGATAATACACGTGGTCATCTCATTTGATGCAGAAAAAAAATTTCACAAAATTCAATACACTTTCATGATTAACAACACTCAAAAAACAATGAAGAGAAGGAATCCTTCTCAATATAACAAAAGGACATTTGTAAGAAAATCCATTGATAGCATCATACTCAGTATCACTGAAAACCTTTAACCAAAGATTAGGGATAAAATAAGGATGCCCACTTTTACCATTCCTATCAACATGTACTGAGATGCTGGATCTAGCCAGACAGATTTTGACATTCTTTATACAGATATGACAGGAATCCAGATTGGTTGGGGAAAAAGTTTTTAAAAAATTCAGACAGCATAATATTATATATGTAATATTATATATATATATTCAGACAACATAATATTATATATTATTTTCAGGATATAGCATTAACCCACCAAACTCTATTGTATGTTTTTTTATAATATACCAGCAATAAAATTTCTGAAATCAAATTTAATAAAGTTTTGCATTTACAATGACATAAAAAAGAATACTTAAGAATAAACTTAATCAAGAAATTGCAACACTTCCACACACATACAAACAAAACAACCAATCAAAATTTATTGAAAGACATTAAAGAAGACTGAAAGAAGAAATTATAAATATTTTTGTGATAGCAATGCTCCTCAAAGGGATCCACAGATTCAATTTAACCCCTATTTAAAAAATCCCAACTGCATTTTTGTACAATGATGGAAAAGCCAATTTTAACATTAATATGGATCTTTCCCAACTGTTAGATGACTTTTATCAAAAAGAAAAAAGTTAAGTGTTATTGAGAATGTGAAGAAAAGGCAATCCTTACACACTGTTGGTAGAAATGTAAATTAATAGAGTCATTATAGAAAACTGTGTAGAGTATCTCAAAATACTAAAATACTCTTAAACTACCAGATGATTCAGCAATCCCAATACTGAGGGCATATCCAAAGGAAATAAAATCAGCATGTTGAGGAGATATCTGCATTTCCATGTTTATTGCAGCACTATTCAGAAAGATATAGAACCAAACTAAGTGTTTATCAATGGATGAATAGCAACAAAAATACAGCACATATACACAATAGGATATTATTTAGTTTATTCATTGAAAAACAAAATTCTGTCATTTGTGACAACACAAATGAACTTGGAGGACATGGTGTTAAATAAAATAAGGCAGGCAACTACAGACAAATACTGCATGATCTCACTCGTGTAGAATCTAAGAAAGTTGACCTCATAGAAGAACAGAGTAGAAAGGTATTGATCAGAGTCTGTGATGGGTGGGGGTAAGAAGAAGGGATGGGAAGATGTTGGTCAAAGATGTACAATTGAGCCGGGCACAGTGGAGCACGCCTGTAATCCCAGCACTTGGGAGGCTGAGGCAGGAGGATCACGAGTTCAAAGCCAGCCTCAGCAACTTAGCAAGGCCCTAAGCAACTCAGTGAGACCCTGTCTCTAAATAAAAATACAAAATAGGGCTGGGGATGTGGCTCAGTGGCTGAGTGCCCCTGAGTTCAGTCCCTGGTCCCCCCCCCAAAAAAAAAGATGTACAATTGAGGTAAAAATCTACAATAGGCAAATAAGTAGAAGTAGATAAGTGATTCTTGGGCATGAGGCCTGGGGAGGATGGAGGACAGGAGAAATTAATAACAATGGCTAACTGGTATGGGAATTTCTTTTTTGGATGAAGAAAATGATCTAAAATTGGGGTGATGTTGCACAGTATTAGATGCACTCAATATTGTACTGCATACTTTAAATGGGTTAATTATATGATATTTGAATTATGTCTCAATAAAATTGTTTAAATGAATTAATTCTAAATACTAATTGATGACTTAGCCAAAATTGTAATAGTGAAAAGAGCAGAAGTTGACAACCAAGTAAACTCAGGGTAACACACATAAAATCAAAGAAGCCTGCTTGTCTTATAGCACATGTAGGTAGTTTTACCATCCTTGATCCTTAGGTTTAGTTAATGGATTTTTAAAAATGAAAAGCATCATCATCCTATAGAGTACCATAACAGTCATTAGATGTCAAAAAAGAACAAGACAAACTATCTGTGGTTTAGGCCACTGTCTTGAAAGAGATAAAAAGTAAACACATTTTAATTTGTCCTCTGAATCTACTATAATGTACATATCATACTTGTAGGGTGGTGTAATTATAGAATTTAGTTCAAGGGGGCCATTTATTCATGGTGAAAATATCTGCTAGATTCCTTGAATTTTTTTTTTTTTTTTTTCTGGAACCAAGGATTGAACTCAGGGGCACTTGGCCACTGAGCCACTCCCCAGCCCCATTTTATATTTTATTTAGAGATAGGGTCTCACTGAGTTGCTTAGCGCCTTGCCTGTGCTGAGGCTTGCTTTGAACCAGTGATTCTCCTACCTCAGCTTCCCAAGCCACTGGGATTACAGGCATGTGCCATCACACCTGGCTGCCTTGAATTTTCTTATCCTTTGTAATTTATATTAAAAATCAATAGAAATTCATTCTAGGTGGTGGTCTAATATTCATTAATGAAATTCATTAAATAAGCTAAGAAAAACAATGGTAAAAAAATAAGAATATGAAAGAATTAAGAAAAAATAAAAATGAAAATAAGACAAAACATCAGTAATCCAAAAAGTCTTTTAACTGGCAATTTGTTTCTTTCTGCATCTGGAAACTATTAACAAACCTAGTATTTTTTCTCTTTAATATTGATTTGAATTACAATGTTAACTTAATATTCTGATTCAGGATACTAATGATTGCTTAGGATAATGTAAAGGTGTGTTTTGGTGCCAGGCCCAGCTTTGAGTCTTGGTCTCCTATGTCCTATTTCATGATACTTTGAATACATTACTTTTGTTTGTAACACGTTTGAATATGTTTGAATATGTTTGAATATGTTGCTTTTTTATTTCTTAATTTTTTTTGGTTCTTTCTTAATAACACATAGTGAGTGAAGATTAGGGAAAGATATGTACAAAGTCTGAAATATTGTAGGCACTTAGTAAATAACAGCTATTATCGTTAAGGATAATTGTAAGATGTCAAGAAAATATATTAAAAGTATAAAGAATGCAAATACCAGTCACAGTTTATTCTTTTCAAGAATTTAGATCAATCCCTGAGAAAGGAATATACATAAATATGTTTAAGGGCTACAATGTTTCTTTTTCGGCCAGTTTTCAGTGTCTGTTCACTTTTGAGGCTCATTTATTTGTTTTGGAATAATTTCTCATCTTTTATTCACTCACAAAGAGATATGTCACATTATAAAGGAGACACATACAACATTTCAGAGCACCAGCTGCTAATTTGTTTTGATGTTATTTTTTAATTTATGTCTACAACGGACGGGTGATGATGGATGCCCTGCACTGATCATTAATATTCACAGAATTCAGATATTTTAAAATGCCATATGGAAAAATATTTCTGCTTGGCATATTGAAGTATACGAGACCATGTTTACATTAAGTCTGAATCGATGTTCTTTTATGAGCTTTTCAAAGCCAATTCATCATCATGAACATACAGAATGCTACTATGATCTAAAGCCATACATAATCGTATTGTAAAAGCTTTTTCTGATTTTGGGGTCACCCCATGCTGCTCTTTTATTCTGATATCTATGAAAAGTTAAGTATATTGTCTGATTGACATGATTCACTGGAGAAAACAATTTAATTTAGGAAACTGACAGAGCCAGTGAAGCTTCATTCAGCTCCTTTAATTTCCTTGTGCCCTTAGCAACTTTTAAATTGTCATATTTCTCAAGAGCCTTTTCTCTTTGCTTGTTTGTTTCTTCTCAGGTTTTTGTTCTTGTCTTAGTTTGTGCTGCTACAATAGCATACTTGAGACTGAGAATTTATCAAGGGCAGAAATCTATTTCTTATAATTCTGAAGGCTGGGAACTCCAATATCAAGGCACTAGTGTCGGTGAGGGCTTCTTGCTGCATCCTCCCATGGTGGGGGATAGAAGGATAAAAGGAGCAAACTCTATCCCTCAAGTCCTTTAACAAGTGTACCTAATCCCATTCATGAGGTCAGAGCCTTCATTATTCAATCACCTTCTAAGGTCCACACCTCCCAATACTGTTGCATTGTTGATTAACTATGAAGAGGAATTTTGGAGGGGATGAAAGCATTCAAACCATAGCCCTTGTCCATTACTTGTTCATTTTATTTTAAAGATGATTGAAATCTATACCTGTTCTCTCATCATGTGATAGTTTCAGTTACATAGCATGCTAATTCACCAGTCCTTCTTAAAAATTAGATTCTGCAAATTTTAACAATGCTGTGGATGAAACCATTGCCCAGTTTTTATGCTCTTTCCATTCTTGTGTATATTGTCTATTTTCTAAAAGAACTTCATCCCTGCTTTCACTATTCCTTATAACAAAATAAAATGTATGCATGCAACATCTCTTTTATGTTGTTTAACAAACCATAAACAGCAGTGATTGTTTTAAATTTTAAAGGTGGTCTAATTCTGAAGTGGCATATCCAGTAGATATTTAATGGCCCGTATTCACTAGCTGTAGTTAATTTTACTCAACTACCAACAATTCTTTTTTTTCCTTTTTTGGTACTGGGGGTTGAACCCAGGGGCGCTCAAACACTGAGCCACATCCCCAGCCCCTTTTTAATACTTTATTTAGAGACAGGGGCTCACTGAGCTTCTTAGAGTCTCGCTAAGTTGCTGAGGCTAGCTTTGAATTTGTGATTCTCCTACCTCAGTCTCCCAAGCAACTGGGACTACAGGCCAGGGCCACCATACCTCGCGAACTACTAACAACTCTTAATGGTCATACGCATTAAGTGAATTTCCCTCCCTTAATCACAAAACTTCTAATATGTTTTGTGCATGCTATTTCATACAAATTTTTAATAATGTGAACCTCACATTTCAGGTAACTTTTACAAAGTAATTATTTTATTTAACATATTCTATCTTTTCCGGACTTTTTAAAAATTTCTTTTTCTTATGGTAGTCTGTTCAAGAACTGTCCTAGAGACTAGGAATACTTTGTTGAATGAATCACTGTTCTTGAGAAGTCTATAGTTGAAGACTAAGTATATGTAGTTAAGTGATGGAAAATGTTGGTCAGATGAAAAATAGAGAAAACACATTCCAAATGTAGGGAGCAAAATAAGCAATATGTCTGATAGCAAATGCAAGTTTCCTTGCGTTACACAAGTGACATGTGTAAAGCAGTGATATTTATTCCTTTCCTGTCTCTAAGGTCCTTGAGAAGTGAGCCTTGGGCTGTTGTATCTGCAATGTTTGTCCTCTCTAGCACAGCTTTAACATAAGAGGCATTCATCACCCCATGCGTGATTCCTGTAACAGCTTCCAAACCACTCTCAGACACTCTTACCAATAACATTTCAATCTATTTCATGTAGAGCTTTCAGAAAAACCTGTGATACACATATAATCCTTCAAAAGAAGAGGCTGAAGAACTCCAGTTGCTGCTTGTTATCAACTGAACTGAAGATATATTCCTCTTCTAGTCTGAGTATACATTTTCATACCTTATGGCCTCTTTACTATATACTGAACCTTCCCTCCTCTCTCTAACTTACACAAATTTGCCTATCCACATGGAACAAACATATATGCGTGTGTATATAACAATAGCACATGTATTTTTATGTAGGATTCTTTATATATGGAGATTTTTAAAAATGTATTGTGAAAAGCAGGTAAAGCATCAGTAAACAAACAAAATACTCCTACAAGAAAATAATTAATTCCTTAATACTGTCTAGTTTTTGCTATCTTGTCCTTGAGGACTCAGCGTCTTGAAGGTCCTTCCCTTTTATTGGGAATTCTGTGTTAGCTTACTAACTGTTCACCACCCACTCTCTTAAAATCTAATCTCCACAACCAGTACAGACATTTTCCAATGAAAACCAAGTCCAATCACATTTCCCATCAAGACCTCCAAAGGGAGTCACCTCACTCAGAATGGATGCAACTGGCCCTGCCCCTCCAAACACATCTCCTAACTCTAAAGCCAGGTTCTTGACTTTAGGAAACAGAGGTGGAAATGGGGGTGACGATCCACACTATTATGACCAGTGACAACCTGGCAAAATGTCTGCTTCATATTGCTAACACTTTATGCTCTGCTGGTTTATAGGACTTAGAGAGGAATGCTCCCACCAGGAGACGCAGCAATGATTCCATTGAAATGGAAGCTAAAACTTCCATCACATCACTTCAGAGCTCCTCATATCTAAAGGAATTCTGGTGCTGGCTTGAGGGAGGTGACCAATTCTGAATACCAAAAGGAAACAGCTGTCACTATACAGTAGAAGTAAGGAAGAGTGTAGCAGGAATACATTTGGGCATCTCTTAGCAACACCACACCCTAGGATTAAGGTCAAGGGAAAACTTTTAAAACATAATCCAGGCAGGATTACTAAAGATCCTGATCCTTCTGAAGTAAGGTTTTGAGTTATCCCACTACATAAGGAATCATGACCAGCTAAGGTGCTTGCTGAAGGAAAAGAAAATGCAGGATGGACAGCAAAAGGAAGTAGTTAAAAATAGCAGTGGTGAACCATGTGACTGACCATCCACATGAATGAGGATTGTGATTGGCATGAGTAATCTTTCCTTAGTTTGTTATAAATGCATTTGTGTGTTGAGCAAGTATCTTTAAGTATCTTTGTTTTCTTCTCTTTCTGATTTTCTTATATAACATAACATCTACTGACTTCATCATAGTAACAAGTATTTAAAGTATTGTTAACTGTACCTCATAGGATTAAATAACAGGATAACAATGAGAAGATTAAACATCATTCAAGGACATTGCCAGTTCTTTTGGGGAAGGAATTAGTGAGTTTTCAGTTTTATACAGGAGAGCTGTGTTAGGTGGAACTACATAGAACCTTGTTACTGTTTTCATTGAACTTTAAGTGCTATTTAGGTATGCATGGATGCTGAGTGGACAAGGAGTTGATTCATGATAGTTAATTTTACATTTAACTTTACTGTGCCACAGGATATCTAAATATCTGACCAAACACTTTTCTCTGGGTGTCTGGGAAAATGGGGAGGAGATTAGAACTAAGTGGACTGAGTAAAGCAGATGGCCTTCTCCACTGTAGGAGGGCCTGCATAGCATAAAAAGAAGAAAGTTGAACTTACTTTCAGCCTGAGCTGGGACATCTGTCTTCTATTGTCTTTAATGTTCTTGACTCTCAAGACTTTCTGAGTGGTCTGGAATCTACACTGTCAGGTTTCTATTGCTCAGGTCTTTGAACTATACCTTGAGCTTTTCTGGGTCTCTAGTTGGCAGATGGAATATTATGGATCTTGTCAGCCTCTCTAATCACATGAGCCAATGCCTTATAATAACACATCCACACCTATACCTCTATCTATTTCTATACCTTTAGCTATACCTATATCTATTTGCTGTTGGTTCTGTTTCTCTGGAGACTTTACAGTACCGTAGTTGGTATTATATTATTTATACATTTAATTCTCTATCAATATCTATAAATTTCTACTCTGAAAAGCAATTAGAGTGTTTTATATAAAGTACCCAGTAGACTATCACAAAATAATTAAGAGCAATTACTATGACTACTAATGATACTCCAGTGAGGTTTATGAGATTTCTGAACAGGAACACTTAGTTTTCAGTTTGTTTTTCTTCAACTAATGAGGATCTTGAGTCTAGAACCAATTTGCTTATTTAGATTGCCTTAGAATATGGTAGAAATCAGGTAGGTTTAAATCATCAAAGAGAAAGTGAAGACAAGGTCTCAAGGAGTCTAAAGTCAATAGGCACACGAGCATATCTCAGAGAACCTGAGGATCTACAGTGAGTCTCTGGGCTGCCTTTATTGTTTGCCCTTTCCTTCCTCTAGCAGATTGTGTACCAGCAACAACAAAAATAGCAAGCGATTTGAACATCCCTGCAGGATGCCTAAATGATACTCTTCAAAGTGCCCTAGAGAGTTTGTTTTATTTTCTGAAATAAGTCATAATATAATGCAACACTTTTCTTTCTTAGAAAAAGAAAGTCTGAAAGAAGTCAGACTGTTGCCTTGGAATGAACCTGTGGACTGAAAACACATTATAGTGTATTACAATCCGATCACAGTTTCACTTATCTATTTGGAAAGGCATTTATATTGCACTTATTACCCAGTCCTGCTAAAGCTGTTTATGGAGACCACAAGGAAGAAATAATTTTTATGCTCCTTTTAGTTTGCTATAAATTTGGAAACAATTTTGCTTGAACAGCTGATCTGTGAATTAATAATGAGAGCCTATAACTTTTTTTCACTACAGTATGTCAAGTACTTCCTTTGTGTTTAAAAATTGATGAGGCTCAAAACTCTATTTCTTTATATGAAACAGATTTTAAAAGCATATGGGGCAATCACCACTTCCTTCATATGGAAAGTTCTTCACAAGCTCATGTCTTGGCTACTAAAAAAAATAAATAAAAACATCACTGAGTTAAGTATAAAATATTATAATCTTATTTTAAGAATTGTCTGAAAATATTCTCTTGAAAAATCATGTGAAGAGTAGATTCTAATAAGATACACCATGTCTTTCAGAAATGTTATATATCTACAGAAACAACTCAATATTTAAATAACATAAATTATCCTCTCAATTACCTCTATTGACTTGTGTTCGAATTTTTATATATTTTGTTTTTGCTTATGATTTTGAAGTGGGATAATTCATACATACATATATATGCATTTCATTTTCCTCGGTGATAGCTTAATTCTGCTTTATTTTTGCTTTGTTTTTCAAATTGAAGACTCTGCTTCATAAGGTCTACATTTTTCCTTTCGTATTAGCTTGAATTTCTTAAAAAACATACTAATTAATCACATCACTGGGAGAACTGGACAGGTATAAGCAGTGATGAAAATATCCTCTTCTCCTAGGACACTGATGTGGGTCCTGCACATGAACATACCAGCAGCCTATTCAGTCAATTTGGGGTGGTCTGAGGCAGTATACAGGACTTGATCCTTTCTAGAATTTTATATTGCTCCCCATCAGACAGAGGGGAGGGCAGGAATAAGGCTTACAGTGAACTTGAAAGATTATACGGATTAAACAAAGTAGTTTTAAAAAATCATTTTGTCTTTGGAAATAAATTAGTAATTATTTCAAATTGCTTGTTTAGTGTTTACTGAGGACATAGGTCATAGTGATAAATGATTTAACCATATGAAGACAATTACTTTCCTTTTTTAAGGTTTTAATTTTTGAGGAGCCCAAAGAGAATTTCCTAAATAGTTTTTGTGGAAGACTTGCATATCCTTTTATTTAAAGAAAATCCTTATATCTACTTTTGTTCCTCCCCTAACTTTTTGAATCATTTGTTATCTTTTGAATTATTTTGCCATTCTATTTCTTCATTTTTCCCTACATAAAGGAAACACTGCTACTTTCCTGTTTTTCTGAATGACTCAGCATGCTGTCAAAATTCTGCAAACAATCAACTTATTGTAGAAATTGTAAGTCCCATCAGAAAGTGGCAGAACACTGATTTGGATCTTTATAGTAAAACGGTCTGCAAGTAAAATTCAATTAAAAAATAAAAATGACACAAAGATTATGTGATGGAATTTTTTTAGAAATAAACACTAAAGCTAGAGGGATGCTGGAAATTAGAAAGAAATACTAACAATACCAGAAAATGTCACTATCTTGATTTAATGCCTATGTTTTCTACACTTAGGTATTTGTCATATCAAGATATGAAAGACACCAGATACAAAGAATCCAGGTGTACTTTTTTTTTATTTATTTAATTTTTTTTTATTTACTTATTGATTCATTGAACACAAATGGAGTACAGCTATTGTTTCACTGGTTGTACCCAGGTGTACTTATGACAGGATGTCAGTGGAGCAAGTTGAACCTGGGATTTATGTGTAGTTAAGGGAATACCTGGCACTGTGGTGAACTGAATTGTATGATAAGTATCATAGATTTCTGACTGACACACATTGCATTTTTAAAACTACTCATCAACCCAGTTGTTCATATTCCAAGCAATGTGTACTTCCTCTTAGAGAATGCTTAACACTTGGCAGTTCTTGCGTGCTATCAGATGGCATTAGAGAGAGGAGCAGCACAGAGAGCCAGATGTTCTAGTCTATGGCAATCTTAAGACCTTAGAGTTTGCTTTGGAGCTGGAGGGACTTTGGAGATGATCTGTTTCAATCCCTTCATTTTACAGATGAAAATCTCAAAACCCTGTGAGATTAAAGGCTATACCTGAAGTCACACAGCTCTCTTATTGAAGAGTTTGGATTAGATCCGTGTTCCTAAATTCTATTCTTCTCTCTTTCTCTCTTTTTGGAGCGAAGTGGCCAAGGATAGAGCTTAAAGTTACTGTGAGGAATATTTTTAAAGTTTTAATTGGTACATGGAGAAAAAGAAAGACTATGTAGGAGTTTTGAAAATTATAAACAAAGCACCATCTTCTAGCTGATATCTCAGTCTATGCTATTTGTTTAGTATTATTTGGGTTGCATGCTTTATAATAATTTTTGTTTGTATATATTTTTCACCATTTATGATTAAATATAAAATTCACTATAATTAACTACACATAGTGAATCTACTCAAATAGCATTTACTTAACAATAATTATCTGTTAGTTGTTGCACTGAATGATTGGTTCAACAAATTCTAATACCTTACCTTCAAAACCTTAATATTTAAAAAAATGAAACATAAAATCTGATATAAATATGTGATAAATATTGCAGTAGTATCATCATAAATATTGAGAGAATAGGAAGCACAGTAATATAGGTGCAGTGAATGTACCATTTTTTCCTATGCTATAGGAAAATTCTTCAAAGAAACTTTATAAGTAAAAAATACAACTTTAGTTGGGCTTTAAAAAAAGGGCAAAACCTTGTAGCAGATATGAAGGTGTGTGTTTCAGCACAAAAATTGTTCTGTGTATGTATAAATCAGAAAAATAAGAGATTATACTCCATTTATATATGATCTATCAAAATATATAAATGCATTCTACTGTCATATACAACTATTTAGAACAAATAAAATTTAAAAATTAAAAAAAATTTATTCTGAGTCCATTTCTAGCATATGTCCCTACTCTCCAAGTCTGAGGGCACAAATCATATAATGGAAGGTAAATTATAATTAAAAAGAAAAATAAAACATTACTTTGATAGCTATGAGTGACTTAAAATAATTTTACACATTTTATTAGTTATCTAATGATTTCTAGACACATTTAAAATATTTTCCTGCTGTCTCAGAAAACTCAACAAAAAATGGTTTTTGATAAGACGTATTTATTACCAAAGGTCATGTTAAATGTATATAGTCAGTATTCTCACAACAGATTTTCAAATAGTCTATATTAATTATTGAGATTAAAGTGTAAATAATACATTATTACAGAGGGCCAAATGCTAGTAATAACAGATATTCCAAATATACAAAACAGAGGTTAGCTGGGATTAGTCAACCCCAAATTGTTAGACTCTAAATGTTCAGTAAGAAGTTAAATTTAATATTTTACCCATACCTCACATTTTTAGACTAGGTCCCCTTATTCTTAAGGTTCGTTTCAATTTAAATTGATGAAATTAATTTTATTAAACTGTGGCCAAATATTGATTTCTCTGTGGCATGGCCTATCAGCCAAGGGAATGGCACAACAGATCTTTCACTGTGGGAGCTTCATTAACCAAGGGTCCCAGCTTCCATGATCTGAAATCTGTAGCTGCATTTGAGACATGACCATAGGCTGCTCTGAGCCAGTGATCGAATACAGGACTCATATAAAAGCTGGCCCATTCTGCAACCTCTGAATGAGGATTTTTGACCTTGCAACATTGCTAAATCTCCTTTATACACTATGGCAATTGGTTGCTTCTACCCAAAGCAACTTCATTCTTACCATTCTTTTTCATTCAAGGTCAATCATTCACCATGGCCAGACAGCTCGCCCAGCCTTGCCTTGCTTCCTCACCACTTGTTCTCATAGATATTGCTTCTATTAAATTTCTTGCACTTTCTTGGTATCCGCTTGTCAAAGCTCCCAGAATGGCACATGTATATAAATTATGCATAAAGACAATGTCTGATTATAATAAACCATATCATGAATATGACAAATTTTCAACAGAAGCAATAAATTATTTTTAATCAAGAAGTTCAGTCTTCATAGTAAGCAATCAAAACCAGGCTGTCTCTTGACAACTCTCAAAAAGCACTATTCAAATTGGTCAATGAATGTAGCTTTTCATATTTCTATCATAGAGAAACAGCTGGACATCCCCAAAAGAATCAAAATAGCTTTTTAGAGTGTATTTTATTTGTTGGTTATATGAGCAGGCATGCCTTGCTTTTTTCATTAAATTGCTTCTGAGCTAATTCCTATACCTATAAATTTCTTCACGTCTTGCTTTGATTGGCTGACAAGCTCTTACCATAGTACTTTCTGTCACAAGGTAACACTGATTACTAGAAATTCTTCATCAGACACTAGCAAAAGACATTGATTCTTTTAAAGGAGGTAAAATATTTAAGAACAAATATATATGTAGTCAGAGTGACAGTGGAACAGCAGAATACTCCCAGTTGGAGGGGTGGTTTGACTAGCCCTCAAGTTCCCATGAGAGCACCCTAATGCTGATAACCTTTAAACACAGTAGAGATATAAAAATCATGTTCTTTGAGGTGTTTCTTTGAGCTAGTTTCTCCTAGCTCATTGGAAAATTTTTGGTTATTGCCTGTTTGCTTGCTAAATGTAAAAAAACAAACAAAACAAAACAAAACAAAACTGTAATAATTCAAGGACTTACTAAAACAAGTTGAACTAATATTCAGTTTATCCCTTAACATTTTCACATACACAGATTTATCTTCTCCCAGGTCTTCAAAATTCACTGTATATATCACCCCACCGTTTCTGCTACATCTCCTCTGACTCCCAATGGACGAAACATGCAACGTCACCTCTGTATGAAGTGTATCTAATCTACCTCTATTATAACACTTGTCATAATGCATTGAGGTATGTTGTTAAATGAAACAACAGGTTTTACTAGGTTATAAAGATACTGAGAGACCATCTTCATCGAATATGTCAATAATATGCTAATCATTTCTGTATCAAATCCTTCATTTGTGTCTATGTTTACTTCAGATGGTTGGATTCAGCCTGATGAAAACCTGGAAGAGTTAAATCATTCAGAATAATTAGAAATATTCTTTCTTTCTTTCTTTTGTTGTTGCTGTTGTGTGTTGTGTGTGTATGTGAGTGTGTGTGTAATATTGGAGATAGAACTGAGGGACACTATCCTTCAGCTACATCCCCAGCCTTTTTTATTTTTATTTTTTCGCATTTTGAGAAATATTTTGGGTTTCACCAAGTTGCCAAGGCTGACCTTGTAATTGCCATTCTCCTATTTCAGCCTCCTAAGACATTGGGATTACATGAATGGATCACTATGTCCAGAAATTCTTTATTGATAGAGAGAAAACAAAATCTTTTCCTCAGTAGTTGCAAAATTGCAGAATAAATTTTTTGAAGGAATTTAAGTAAATTCTACTGAATATATTCTATCATTCCCTTATTTAACATTTTGAATTTGTACTATGTGCCAGGAAGTAAGCTTCATAGAGGGAATGACAAAACTATTATTATGAATGTGATTAAGGGACCTATTCTCATGAGATAGAAAATATTTGCCAGGCATGGTGCATATGCTTTTAATCCCATTTATTCTGGAGGCTGAAGCAGGAGGATTGCCCATTTTTAGGTTGGTCTCAGCAACTTAGTAAGACCTTGTCCCAAAATAAAATTAAAATTAAAGAGGTGGGGTTGTTTCTTTCTCCAAAGATAGCCCATTTTCATTGCTGAATGTGGAGTCCTTGTTTTATCCCCAAAGCTTGTCACGCTTGAGACAGTTCACATTTCTCCCATAAATTTGACTCTGCTTTCCAAAATAATTCTCTGACTATATCTCTGGGGGAAAAAAAAGTTGAGGGATAGAGATGTGACTCAGTAGTAGAGTGCCCCTGGAGCTTATCCCAAGTACCACAGGGGGAAAAAACTGATAAATATGTAAACAAATGGAAAACAAAGAAAATGAGTCACTCTATTATAGGAGATTGCATAGAATTCTAGGAAAATTCAGAAGTGAGAAGTAAGGGTTTAGAACAGAGTCAACAGAGGGGTCCAACCCAATAGAGACTAGCATGATAGAAACTGGCATGATAGAGTTCCTTGTTATAAAAACAAGAGATGAATACTAGGAAATAGTAGCTGGTGAGGATGGAAAAATAGAAAGTAGCTCAGGTGTAAACGGTCTTACATCCATGAAGAGAAAAGATAATGGTGCCATTGTCATCTACGAAGCAATAACTTGATTTTAGAAGAAACATGTGAGTAGTAAAAATAAACAGAAAAAATTCAAAACATATTTTGATGATAGAATCATCAGCATTTGGTGACCTTGTGGATGTGGAAAATAGGTGGCAGGTGGACTGTACCCATGGGAGAAGTCACTTGGGAGGATGGGCATGGAGTGAAAAGCGGCATGTGAAGTTATTGAAAAGTATATGCTAACAAAGCATAGTTTAGATGCTTTTAAATAACAATAAATGAAGAGTTAAGTCCACTGAGACAGAGGACTGTGCATTTCTAAAGAGAAGGCTTTGGGTTTTGTTCACGTTGGTGTAAAACCATTGGTCTGTAAATGACAGTGTCGGCAAAATGGGAAAAGCAAACAATGCCCTCCCTCATCCTCACACATGTCAAGGCTGTTTAGAAGGCAAATACCAGGCATCTGTTCAAAAGAAGCCTTCAATAAGGAGAATGGATTTCTAATGACAAGGAGGGTGAAGAAAAATGCTGCTGAAAATCTGTGGATGCAAGGAAATTTAAGTGAAATAGCTCTCTATAAAAGAGAGATAATGTTGAGCCATCTGAAGTGATTCTCTGCCGATGAGCCCATCTGGCCATTTGAGGCTTTTCCCATTTATATAAGTGGGCCAAAGCTTAGACTTACTATTTTTTTTCCTTTATGTACATAATGTACCAGAAAAGAAATAACAACAGCAACTTAGAAATAAGTGAGCAGCTCATTGTACTAGATGCATTGATGGAGAAAATGAATATCCACTCAACAAAAGCATTTTATCTAAAATTTTCATATCTCTTAATTTCTCCTATTCTCTCTTGCTGATGATAAAAAATAGGAAACCTAATTAGTTTCTTATATAGTTATAGAATGGTATTTTTACAATGCCACATGATAAAAGTATTTATAAAGGTTCAAAGAACACCTGGGATTATTTTTCAGTTATACAATACATAAATATAAATGAGCAAAATATAATTGATTTAGATTTAAGTATGTCATTACTGTACAAGGATTCAAAAGTAAAATTAAATCAATAAAACTAATGTAATGAATTAAAAACTAAACTACAAATGCTTGAATTTTTTACAGACCAATTACCACATATGAAGTAATATTTAAAAGACACAAGTGATCCACTTTGATATAATAGATTAAAACCAAAAATCTACTTTATAGTTGTTCCTTTCCCTCAGAGTTGAAATTGAAGTATAACTAGTATCCTTCCTAAAGCTAATGCTGGTATTGTTTCACAATGGATACAAATGGGGGTGATCACATTCTCTATGAACATTTTGACAGTGATGAGGAATGCTCTTACATGATAGCAAAAATAATGAGTTAACACATGTGTTTTCTATGGAAGTCCCCAAAGCATTGGAATAGCAGAAACATAGAAACTGCTCAAGTATTTCATATCATCAATATAATTTAATCAACTCAGTAATATAACATGACATGATATTGTATTATACTTTAACAATGGATGTACCTCAGAAGACTGTCCATAAGACAAGCTTCAGAAATATATTTGACCAAGTAATAGTTTCAACATGCTTCCACAAAACAAAGAAACAAATAATCAAAACAAAAAAAGAAAATGACCATAAAACCCAAAATGGCAAATTTTACATAAAGGCAATTTGTGTTTAATTGTTGTGAGTGGCTGAGTTGGAGGCACATAGTGGCTACAGCAGAACAAAGCTTTAGAAGACACAAAGACACACACAAAGGTCCGACCTAACTACAAATCTGTTTCCCAGATCCACAATTTAATAACCATAAAACAGTACGTAAGCCCTCTAAGTTCTTTGAATCTCTTTCCTAGTTCATGAAATGAAATAACATTTAATAAAATTAAGTTATTTGTGAAGTGATATTGAAAGTATAAGACAACCAGTAAGTCAGAACCATCAAATAGAATGTATGACAACTTAGTGTACACCTATTCAATATAAGTCCTGATTATTTAATATACATACACATGTAAGGATATACAAATAGAGATAAATGGAAGATAGTTTGAAATGAAATAGAAGTTTCTGATTTATATTACTCAAAAATTAAATCATTTATGCTTCAAGTTTCAGAGATACACTTTGGTGAATGTAAGAATTTGAGGTAAGTTCCTCATATGGTAGCCAAAGCAAGCTGTCTCTGGGTTAGGCATTGTCTCATTTCCTGGTTAGACACATTTCCTATAAGTGACTGAAGATGAATTATTATGATTTTTTTGAAGGTGCAGGTCCTAACAGAAACAGAAAATACAAAACAATGCAATACTTGCTAATATAATTAGAATCATGGAGTACAGTGAGTTGATTTTGTAGTTTGACAAGACTACTATTTAATTTTTCTTTTTGAGCAGAAAACAGAATGGTCATAATACTCCACAGAAAGCACATGAACTGCATCATGTCACTATTGAGCATGCGAGGGATTCACTTACAGGTCTTTGTTACATCTACTTTTGCTGCAAAAATGAGAGTAGTATCACATATCTGGACTTGTTGACTAAGATTTCTTCCTCCTAACGCTTACAAAAAGTCTCTGACAACCTCATTTTCCAGCATAATAGAGTTTTGTCTTGCTTCCCTCATGCTGTTCCGAGTTTCCTAATGATCTTCCACCATGCTGCTGACCTGGTCATTGTCTTTTAAACATTCACCTGCCTCTGGACCTGTCAGAAGTCACATCTCAATGGTTTCTTATTTTAGAGATTCTTATTTTTGCCACATTTCCCTTTCAGCCTTGAGGAAATGAAGGTCTCCATCATAGCTGTGATTTCAACCACTAATGGCTTTTAACTTCAAAGGAACTGAGGCGAATTACACTACAGGATTGATGTTTACAATTGTAAAAAAGTGACACACATTGAGAATAACAGAAGCAAGTGGGAGTGATCCCTCTCTTATGTGTTTTGAGTACATAATGGTATTCCTAATATACTGATTAATAAAATGTAAGACTGTTCAAGACTTCATTTTAATGATACTTATTAGATAACAAGCATACAGGATTATTTTCTGATTACTTTGATACTAACATTAAAAAAAATCATCTGGTATTCCTTATGACAAGTATTTATTTAGAAATTTTCCATTTCATCTGTTATATCTGAAAGATATAAGACCCTTGATGGAGCTAATCACAAGATTTGTGTGAATGCTTTGGATTGATAAGAAAACAAAGAAGAGAATGTTAGGTTTTGAACCTCTTCCCATATCTTGTTTGCTAAAGAATATTCTCTCTTTCTCTATAGCATCAGTATTAAAACACCAAATTAAAATTAACAAGTAAGACTACTTAAGCTTTGTAGATTGTTTGATAAATGTGTTCAATGTCAATTGCAGATGATTTTGTTCTTTTTCCTCATTATCCATGAGGTGGCTAATATGAGGTGAGTTCCCAAATTAATTATAAATTAATTCTATTCAAAATTTCTGTAAAACAGGTTGATAACAAAACAACAAAGAAACTGTGAAGTCAATGAAATAGTCACTCAAATACACATGGCTTTGAGTCAGAAAATAATGAAATAAAATTTCACTGAGTAAATGTTTCCTAGGGCATTTTCAGAATTGCATGAAGGATAGAATTTACAAACAAGCAATATGGAACATTTATAAAGAAATCTACCTGAGTGGAAAAAAATAGCTTCTCTAAAGCTTAAAAGAATTACATAACATTCTCAGTGTCCAAGGTTGTGATTGATCACAGATTTAAGTCAAATCATAAGTGAAATAAAAAAATTTCCCTTTGAGGAAAATCCTAGTAAGTTTTCTCCTCTTAGGAGTGATAAAATAAAATAGACAGACTTAAGAATCCTCAAGCAGACATAGCCAGTCATGCCATGGAGACAGTCTTTATTTTGCTTGATTTGCAAACAAGCAAAACCTAATTTAGGCTATTGATGAACATAAATTAAACTTAACTTGGGCTATTATTTGTAACTGCTGTATTGAAGAAAAATTAAACTCAAGATCAACCGATAAGAAACCACCAACCAACATAAAGAGGTACTTTCCAAAGGAACAGACCAAAGAAAGCACGTACATAATTGTAACCAGTCAAGTATTTTCTTTGTTTCCTTTTCCCTGTATTCCCTCAATAAGACAGGAAACCACTTTCAGTTTAGTGCTTCCCAATTCATGAATCATTGTTTTCTCTGATAAGCTAACAAAAATAAGTATGCTTCAGTTTACCTGAAAAACTTGTTTTCTTGTTTTCAAACAGAACTTAGGGGAAAAGTTGAATTTTTACAAGCCATAGGGTTAGATACCTAGGTTGAGTAAACCAGCAGCCCCATCTATAATTGTTATACTTTAAAAGACACTGAAAGACCTATAGAAGGCAACTCTACAGGTATGGTGTATTCTTGATCTGACTTAAGTGATCCAAGTATGTTTTTACTTGACTGGCCACCAAATGGTGTTATATAGGTGACTGTTATACAGGTCTCCATAGCAGCTAAAGCCAAGGAGAAATTTTCCATTAGCAATAATTTATGATTTAGCTCACTGTATCTTTTTCTTTTGTGAAGAGTCACCATGCTAGCCTGACATTGAGGAAGTATCCTAGGTATATTATCTTTTTAAGAAAAATTTACTGAGTGATAATTAATAAGATCACTATAGGAGATACTACAACAAACAATTCAATTCAAGGAAAAAGAACAATAGCATTTGTTTGTAATCTACTGTATGCAAGGAACTGTGCAAGACATTGCACAAAGTATAAAGTGGAAATATGGATGTTTTGCACATAAGGAATCCCAATGTTCAATTATTTACAAAGTAAATAATAAAAAATCAAATTCAAACATTTTTAAATCAAAAGGAATCTGGAGGCTCACAGGTAGAAACTCTGAAGTGGGACCAACTCAATCATAGTTGAATTTGGGTCTGTAGTAGTGAAATTGCAACTCATTTTTTTCCCTTTATCTGCAGAAAAGATGACTGAGCACCATATTAAACCTGCTTCAGGTTTAATATGAGGTGAAAATAGCTGTTCAGCTACAGATTGCCACCTTCTGAAGGTCTAAAGCAAGAAATTCTTTCCAAAGTCTTATTGTAACCTGAGGGCCCTGGGTGGATTATGTGCCTGGACCTGAACTAATTAATTATTGTGGTCACAGGCAATTTATGGACTTACTAGCCTGGACCTTTGCCAGGAGCTCTACCTAGTCCATTAGTAAGTGAAAAGGTGTGCAAAAGTCACAGACCTACAAAGAGGGAGGCTGAATCCTTAGCACACATTTGTAAAAATGAGTTCATTCCACAGTTTTATTTACTTGGAATCACACTGTCTCATGAATTGAGATCTGTATCCTTAGAGTTCTAAAATATGAATTGTTTTCAAAGAATATTTTATTTTAAAAATTGTATGAAACTACAATGATATTGATATAGCCCTATAACAAAAAAAGACAAAATCTGTGTTCAGTTTCTTATTGGAAACTGGAATGGCATCTGGTTCGTGAATAATAAAATGTTTAATGCAAGCTTACTGAATTAATAAATTAAGAAAGCTCACAATTGATATGAGATTTGGATGCCCTCAACAAGAGTTAGGTTCCAAGGGAGAGAAAGCTGTCATGATCAACTAGAGGAAAAGAAAAAGTTTTAAGAATTAGAACGCATTTGATTTTGGCAGAAAGTTGATAAAGTTGATATAAATTAAGAGGAGCTAAATGAGAATCAGGAAGAACATGTTAGATAAAATGAGTAGCTAAGTGCGAAGAGGAAAATACAGGGGTTATTCTAGTTCCCTTGGTTGTACCATATGTGTAGATGAATATTTGAATATAAGACTGCCAAAGGAGGTGACTTCAGTGCAGTTTGCACTTAAATATGTAAGCAATAGAAAGTATTTCTTTTCTTTCCGTTATGGAATTGTACTATCTTAGACATAACGAAGAGAAACTTAGTGCTTCCATGTTTGGTGAATTGAAGTATGAAAAAAATGAGAAGTATGGAAAACCAGGAAAGAGTTAACTATATTAACAAAAGAGAGAGGTAAAAAAGTTCACCTGAGGGCTTTGTCTGTGAGACTGTGGAGAACCATACCAATAAACAGACTTTATGAAGTCAGACATAAGCAGACTGCAAAAATTACTGCAGGGTCTTTAGGGACTGCAGACACCATAGCATATTTTTTTCTCTGTCCCTTCTGAAGTCATTTACCTATGTAAGAAGAAAATGAAACTGATCTAAGTGATATTAAATATTTGTTAAAGGACCCAAAGGAGCTAAAGAATCAGTAGCCAACCTAGATCTATATGGTCTCAAATCCTCACTTCCAACTGCAACTCAAACAATTTAGAAATAATGCAGATACCAAAGAGACTTCAATTAGGAAAACCACAAGTTTTTAAGAAGGGCCTTAAAGAATTCAGTAGTAGAGAATAAAGAAACAATGTACTCTGCAGATAAAAATAGACAGGAAATTATGGTGCAGCACAGTTTTGAGGAACTGAGTTTATTGTAGCAGACATACATGAAAGGGAGAGGAGGGAGTGTTGCAAAGGTTGCCTTTAGATAATTTGTAAAGTGCATCAGTCACTGGGGTTTGCTCTGGAAGTTGAGAAAGAACTCGAATACTATAATATGTTAAGTGTTAAGGACAAATTTAGACAGAACTGAGTTAATAGCTGGTTCAGTATTCACTAAGTGATTCACCATATGTAGAAGAGGGATAAAAATTTATGTAGCTGCTAGTTTTAAATGAGGTAGAGCTTAAAAATTACTTAGCTCAGTGTCTAAAATAGTGTTCAAAGTATGTTAATTACTATTAACACGTGTAATAACTATAGTGATAAGAACAAAACTACAACTGAACAATACAACTTGGATGTGAAATACTTAAGCTCAGATAATACTTTATAAACTCAGACTTTTAATTCTATATAAAAATTAGAAAATTATAGAGAAACACTTTGATGACTAAATATAAATAGGAAGAAAATTAGACATTACTGCTGAAAATCAACATTAGACAATAACAATAAACAGTTGTACACTGCCTGTATTTCCATTACATTCCTCATATATCTGGTCCACTTTAATATTTTCATTTATTTCCTTCTAAAATTCCTGATTTATTTTGATACATGACTTTGGAAATCACTGAATTTTTCATAATAAAAAAGTGAGTTTCTTCAAATTATTCATATTATAGATTTAGAATAAGATTTCAACGTCATTATTTGTGTTTTGCTTGCAAACTACGGGAAGGAAAAATGTTTTCAAATGAATTGATATTTAAAAAATGACCCGTTGAATCAGAAGAATACATGTCTATGTTTTACTTCTATAAAACCAAATGTTGTGCTGGCCGAAAATAGTTTTCCAGTATTTAAAAATATTAAAATGTGATAACAAAAATAAATTTAATATTAGATTAGTGATAGAGGTAAGTATCAAAAGGATTATCAATATATTTTGATTTCATTTTGGTAGAGGAACTAGTCAAAATTAGGAAATGAAGAATATAATAAAATGGGTAAATGTATCTATTTCACAAGGCTCCCTCTGATAATGATGATGTTCATTATAGGATATCACTTAAAAATTCACAAAACATAAAACATTAAGTTAGTAAAACAACATACTTTTCTAAAGGACTATATGTTGCCAAATGGTTTTTATTCTTATCTACTTGTGTCTTTAAAAAATCATTACTGCCCAATAAAATGTCTTCAAATTAGCTACAACTATTTCCTGGTGTGAATAATGACTTGGACAGAGGCAGAGATTTTTTATGTAAAATATTGTCAGACAAAGGTATATTCAAGAAATGAGAAAGATACATTTAGCCAATGTAAAAACACAAAAATCTATGATCTACTGAAAGTATTTCTTAACATTATCTTCCCATATGATCTATTTTAAAATTATTCTCAAATATCAATTACATTGTTTAATCAAGTTTTTCAATAAAAAATTCTTCAGAAGTTCAAATCATTCTATACACTTGAGGTTAATACATACAACTGCTTTTTAAATGGAAATTAAACAACACAGTTGTTAACTAATTTAAAATATAAACAATGTTTACCATCACTCAAAATTGGTGAATACTTTTGATTTATACTCTCAGAAAAAAATATATATTGGTTATTTTACCATTTTCTAGGTTTCAATTAAATTAGTAACTACTCTCACAGCATACACCATAAAATATTAGTGTAATTTTATACCATTTTCTTTTAAAACACTTTTTAATATAGTAAGAGCAATCGATAAATATTTTGTCACACTCCCCAAATCAACCACAAAACTAGGGTTAGATAAGAAAAGAAAAGATTTCATATTACAGAAAAAAATGGAATCGACTTCCGTCTAAATAAATACAGAGGAGTCTTTAAGCAAAATTCACCCAATTAAGCAGTTTTAAGAGGTGCTTTACAACTTTCATTTTTATTTCATCTGAAGCTATGTCTTCTATTCATTTTGTGTGTATATTGTGCTGATGTACCCGCCAAAAGATAATTCTGTGACAATATAATGTTTAACATTCTTAATACTTTCATATGGGTATGTTGAGTATGTTTATTCATGACAGATGTCATGTTAGATTTAATAGCCAATTTCTCCATATGAATTACTTGCCCTAGTAAGTTCATTTTAAAGACTCCCTGACATACTTTTCATGTATTTAAGTATTTTAATCGAATTTTAAGAACTCCATATCTGACATTTTACGGCCTAATTGTTTTTTCAAATAGGGAAACAAGAAATAAAACACTATAACGTAATAAGTAAATGTTAACAAGTGAATATACATGAATGAAATGACATTTAGGGATTAAAAAGGCATGTGTTTGTCTGAATATTCAGACAATATTTAGTTGGAAATATTTATTTACAACTAAATTAAAATAATGTGAAATGTTAACTAAGTTGGATTCACAATGAATAGTTAAAGAGTTGAATAGTTTCAAATCACTGGATCTCAATCCTACCAAATTTGTCTATCCAAAGACACCCATATACAACCACCATCACACTAATATTGTATTTAATTAAAAGTTGCATTTACAGTCAAATATAATTAAATATATAAACATTTAGCTATATTCATGGAAAATTTCTGAAATGTTTTATTGATTATTATCAAAATGATAATTACACCAAGAAAAAAATTCATTAATCTAAATCATCAGATGCTATAATGAAGTATGTCATGTATCCTTTTTCATAAAAAGAAATATAACATATCCACTTAATGATATAAAGAATTAGAACTTCAGTATGTTCTTTTTCTTTTCCCAAATTTTATAGGAAATTATTAAAACACATATGCTTCATTAATAATATTATAGCTACTCTAATAAGCACATGTATGAAATAGTCCTTGAACTGTCCAAGTTAAATTCATATAAGATATTGTTTAAGATTTGGACCTATTTTCTCTTCTATTAGGTGCAGAGTCTCTGGTCTAATTTCTAGGTCCTTGATCCACTTTGAGTTGAGTTTTGTACAGGGTGAGAGATATGGGTTTAGTTTCATTTTGTGCATATGGATTTCCAGGTTTCCCAGCACCATTTGTTGAAGAGGCTGTCTTTTCTCCACTGTATGTTTTTGGCTCCTTTGTGAAATATGAGATACCTGTATTTATGTGGGTTTGTCTCTGTGTCCTCTATTCTGTACCATTGATCTACCTGTCTATTTTGGTGCCAATACCATGCTGTTTTCGTTACTATTGCTCTGTACTATAGTTGAAGATCTGGTATTGTGATACCCCCTGCTTCACTCTTCTTGCTAATGATTGCTTTAGCTATTCTGGGTCTCTTATTCCTCCAAATGAATTTCATGATTGCTTACTCTATTTCTATGAGGTCCGTCATTGGGATTTTAATTGGAATTGCATTGAATTTGTATAGCACTTTTGGAAATATGGCCATTTTGACAATATTACTTCTGCCTATCCAAGAACATGAGAGATCTTTCCATCTTCTCAGATTCTATTTAACTTCTTTCTTTAGTGTTCTGTAGTTCTCATTGCAGAGGTCTTTCACATCTTTTGTTAGATTGATTCCCAAGTATTTTATTTTATTTGAGGTTATTGTGAATGTGGTAGTTTTCCTAATTTCTCTCTCAGATGATGTATCACTTACTAGATTTATGAGCATTAATTTTATATCCTGCTACTTTACTGAATTCATTTATGAGTTCCAGAAGTTTTCTGGTGGAATTCTTAGGGTCTTCTAAATAGAGAATCATGTCATCAGCAAATAGGGATAGTTTGATCTCTTCTTTTCCTATTCGTATTCCTCTAATTTCTTTGGTTTGTCTAATTGCTCTGGCTAGAGTTTCAAGAACAATGTTGAATAGTAGTGGCGAAAGAGGGCATCCCTGCCTTGTTCCAGTTCTCAGGGGGAATGCTTTCAATTTTTCTCCATTTAGAATGATGTTAGCTGTGGGCTTAGCATAGATAGCCTTTTCAATGTTAAGGAAAGTCCCCACTATCCCTATTTTTTCTAGTGTTTTGAGCATGAATGGGTGCTGTATTTTATCAAATGCTTTCTCTGCATCCATTGAAATAATCATGTGGTTCTTGACTTTAAGTCTGTTGATGTGGTGAATTACATTTATTGATTTCCGGATGTTGAACCACCTTGCATCCCTGGGATGAAACCCACTTGATTATGGTGCACTGTCTTTTTAAAATCCCAATGACGGACCTCATAGAAATAGAGCAAGCAATCATGAAATTCATTTGGAGGAATAAGAGATCTGGAATACCTAAGCAATCCTTAGCAAGAAGAGTGAAGCAGGGGGTATCACAATACCAGACCTTCAACTATACTACAGAGCAATAGTAACAAAACCAGAATGGTATTGGCACCAAAATAGACAGGTAGATCAATGGTACAGAATAGAGGACACAGAGACAAACCCACATAAATACAGGAATCTCATACTTGACAAAGGAGCCAAAAACATACAATGGAGAAAAGACAGCCTCTTCAACAAATGGTGCTGGGAATACTGGAAATCCATATGCAGCAAAATGAAACTAAACCCATATCTCTCACCCTGTACAAAACTCAACTCAAAGTGGATCAAGGACCGAGGAATTAGAACAGAGACTCTGCACCTAATGGAAGAGAAAATAGGTCCAAATCTTCATCACGATAAAGGACCCGATTTCCTTAACATGGCTCCCAAAGCGCAAGAAATAAAAGCACAAATCAATGATTGGGATAGAGTCAAACTAAAAAGCTTTTTCTCAGCAAAGGAAACGATCAGCAATGTGAAGAGAGAGCCTTCAGAGTGGGAGAAAATCTTTGCCACACACACTTCAGATAGAGCACTAATCTCCAGAATCTACAAAGTACTCAAAAATCTTTACACCAAGAACACTAATAACCCAATCAATAAATGGGCCAAGGAAATGAACAGACACTTTACAGAGGAAGATCTACAAGCAATCAACAGATTTATGAAAAAATGTTCAACATCCCTTGTTATAAGAGAAATGCAAATCAAAACCACCTTAAGATTTCATCTTACCCCAATTAGAATGTCTTTTATTAAGAATACAGGCAACAACAGGTGTTGGTGAGGATGTGGGGAAAAGGGTACACTCATACATTGCTGGTGGGAGTGCAAGTTGGTACAGCCACTCTGGAAAGCAGTGTGGAGATTCCTTAGAAAACTTGGAATGGATCCACCATTTGACCCAGCTATCCCACTCCTTGGCCTATACCCAAAGGACTTAAAATCAGATTGCTACAGTGATGCAGCCACATCAATGTTCATAGCTGCTCAATTCACAATAGCTAGATTGTGGAACCAACCTAGATGCCCTTCAGTAGATGAATGGATAAAGAAACTGTGGTATATATACACAATGGAATATTATTCGGCCATAAAGAAGAATAAATTTATGGCATTTGTAGGTAAATGGATGATGTTGGAGACTGTTATGCTAAGTGAGATCAGCCAATCCCAAAAGTCCAAAGGCCGAA
>JAJEJO010004840.1:263700-395634 GCA_020662805.1 Glaucomys volans | reverse complement strand
GGAGGAAGGATAGAAAGCATAGAGGGAAGGGAGGGGTGGGGTCGGGGTGGGGGGGTAAGAATAATAACAGAATGTGTGACAGACATCATTGCCCTGTGTACATGTATGAATGCACAGATGGTGTGATTCTACTTTGTGTACAACCAGAGAAACAATAGCTGTACTCCATTTGTGTTCAATGAATCAATAAGCAAATAAAATAAATAAATAAATAAATAAATAAATAAATAAATAAATAAATAAATAAAAGATATTGTTTAAGTTTTCACAATGAGTTCTGCTCTTCTCTTTATGGTATGTAAATCACAAAACATCTAATTTCTGATATGTAGGGGGTCCCTAACTCCTGATGATTCAACTTAAAATTTTTCAACTTTCATATGCTGTAAAAGGAACATGTATTCAAATTTTGAACAGCCTTCAAATTTTGAATTTTGATTTTTTTCTAGGCTAGTTGGAGGTGCTATGATGCATTCACACGTTGCTGGACATCCCCAGTGAGCCCCAGCTGCCTGTCAACCATGTTTACAAGGGTAAAACTACCTATATGCTCTGTGTTGTTAAGATATGATATTCCATAGGTTGGATGTATTAAACACAATTCTGATTTATGATATTTTCAACTTGCCAAAGGTCTATTGGGATACAACCCAGGCATAAGCCGAAGAGCACCTGCATTCCTTGCTTATCTGAGGGTATTTGCACTGCTTAGCAAACAGAGCCAAATGAGTTCTGCAACCAAATAATTTACTTGTAAAATAAGTTTGATTTACCATTTTCAGCAACACCAAAATCATATGTGAGGAAGGGAAAAAATACTCAGAAATTTATTATTTATTTACGCTACAGCTGTCTCTTAAGAAGAATACTAGGTTCTGTCAAACAGAGGTCCTATGTTTTACTGAACACTTTGATGAGTTAGCATAAGGACCTCTGAGAGAGGAAGCAAGAGTGATTTTACTTTGCGTAATAAAACTCAAGAGTCAGATCTTCAATGTGGAGCGTTTCTAAATTACATGTTATCAGTGCTCCACTGATTCCTTCAGTAAAAAGTGCTATTGAAAGAGTCAATTTAGAAGCTATATTAAATCCTAGATCCTACAATCTACTAATAATAACTGTATAAAATGTTTCTTTTTTAAATATTTAAATCTCAGTATTTGAATAATAGTGTGCTCTTTAAATCCAATCTTGTTTGAGATACAACAAAACTATTCCACAGCAAATGCACCTACTAATCTGACTGACTAAGCATTCTGTAGAAACTGTTGCTGGTCTGTTAGGTTTATCCTCTTTGGACATTGTAGTCTTTTTTTTACAAGGCTCTGATAAAGCAGACCCACGTTAATACAGAGCAGAGACTAACAAGGAAAGTTGATGGTGCTTTTTAATTCAAGAAGTAATGAAGATAACAAACAACATGCTTCCACAATTTCTCTGCAAGCACTTCGTGTTTTTCTGTTTCTAATCATTTTACACTCAATGTTTGGGCTGCATTAATATGCTAAAGAAGGTTGAAAACACTGCTTAAAATAACTGCAAATCCAGTAACTATAATGGCAAAGAGGAAGAATGGTATCATAGATCAAAGCTTGAAGGGTATAGTGTGTTTGCATCTTTACAAATAAGATGAAAAAAGTTAACAAATGTTTAAGTAGTCAGAGCTTTGCACCCATATAAGAACATTGAAATGTTTGCCAGCATTGATTTGCAGTTGTATGAGCACACAGACATAAAAATGTACGTATATTTTTTGTTTAATAAACAATTTATTAATGTCTTCTCTTTTGCAGTCACTGCCCAGGGTTCTAGAGATGTAAGGGTTCCCTGAGATAATAGATCTTGTCAATCCAAAGTTTTCTTTTGTCTGGAGTAGACAAAAGACTGAAGAAGAACTTAAAATTTCTGTATAGACAAATTTTGATTCCTGGAATATTTAGGCTCATTTTGTTGGTTAGTTAGTTTCTCTTTGTGAATTCAATTAGCACAGAAGGATGAATGTAGTTTAAGGGGGAAAAAAAGAGTACTTCACTCAATTGTAGTTTCCGTGAAATTTTTATCTTAAAGATTTTTTAAACTAATTTTGATGCTTATCATCCTGAGATTATGCATATCTTAAAATACCATTGAACAACTGATATTTTCAATTCTAACATGCTAAAATTTCAATGTAAACAGACACTTTCAGTGCTAAAATTGTATTTCCATCCACCTGGCCTATCCATGAATCAAGTCACAAGAGTAGAGTTGTCTTGATATATGGCTAGTGATATATATAATTTTTGCTTTAACAGATTTGATAAAATATGAGGGGGAATGATATACTTTGCTTCAACTTCCACTTTCACAGAGTGTTTATTTTTCCCTTGAAGGAGCTTTAAGGAAACATATATCAAACCCAGTACCTTCTTAATCATTTCCTTGCTGTAATTTATAACAGAAAAAAAAATGCCGTAGACCATTTTCTGGACCTCGCAAGGTGTGTCCACTGCTTCCTATCTGGGTTTACTGCATCACTTGAAATGCAGTGATAGTTATTGGTTGTGCTAGGACTATGATGAGTCTGGGACCAGATAAGTGTGCAGTGTCTTCCTGCCCTGTTTGGCAGCAAGGATTTTTACACTCAGTATTCCTTTGGCTTTTAGGGATCCTAAAGGAGTGCCTTCCAGCTACCCTTGTCCTTTATAGCCCACCAAATGGAAGGGTAACCTGATCTCATGTTTTTGGTCCAGACCAACATTATCTTGGGGTATGTAGAAAGAAAAGAAATAATGTAACAAGAAAATACTTTGCACAGTAGCTATTTGTTTGCTTGTTTTGCTTAACAAGTCAGGTTCAGAGGAGAAGAAAAGTGTGGAAACTAGCATTTTCAGGATTTTATATTAATGTATATTGGTTAGGAGATCTCCTTCTCATGGGAGTTTACAGATCTACTTGATTCATTCCATTGTTTGTCATGTAATCACTGATCCAAACAAACATACATACACATATTCACAGACACACATTCAGTCTCCCAAGTACAAACAGTAATTTGTAAACAAATTAATGTCTATATTCTAATTGCTCCATTTCCCTCTCAAGAAATATGAGCACTTTAAAGACCTATTTCTATATAAATGTAACCCAGAGACATGGATATGTGATTTGAAATTCCAGGAAACTTTCAGGAGAGCCATGGTTTCAAAGGTTGGCAAACCTTTCAAAGCATCTCAACTAGTAACACCCTAGCTGTTATCTTTCTTGACTACTTATAGCACTAGTCCTGGGATTAGACACCCAACTCAAAAAATTCTCCCCTCCTTGTATTTACACTGTGAGTGTCTTCTGTGCCAAATGACATTGACATATTTCAGACAGATGGAATTAAATTTGTTTCTACTCAAGCTCTAATCTGGAGGGATAAGAGAAGAAAAGGAAAAAGCATGATTTACAGTGATTTCAAGGACAGGCTATAAATATTATCTTTGTTTTTCATCCAATGGTACCTATTCTAAATTGTATCAACAGTATTGTTTTAGTCTATATAAATTACAAAGAATTTCCACTGATAACACCATGCACTCAAGTGATAGTAAGGTGAAAACATCTTGCTGTTATCTTCTTTTCAACACACTTTGTATTCATAAAATTTGAAAGCTCTAAGAAAGCCTTCTGCTAATTCTTGCACTTGTAGATCACTCTTTCTGGCCTTCCTACTATCCTGCACTAAACTTTATCACATTTCCCTGTTCTGCTCCACCTTGGTCTCCATGTTGATCTTTCATGCCCCCACAACCAAAAATATATCATTCTCAGGAAGAATTATTGAAGAATTTTTTGAGGAAAGATTTATGAAACAATGTTATCCCTCATCCCCTGCTATGTGCTGTCTCCTTAGCTTCCTTCATTTTGTTAGTTCTCCTCACACCTTTAATTCTTGGGTGGACCTTAAAAGAAAATATGATAATATGACATATTATTTGCAGACCTATTGTTTTTAATTTCTTTAATGCAAATTCTATCACACCTGCACGGCAAGCTGTAATGTTTACTCTCACTACAATGAGAAATTGACATTTAAATTTTTCTCTCTTTAGAGTGGTTCCAAAAATAAAACAATCAATTATGTAAATGCCTATGCTTTATGAGATTTAGTTGCTTTGAAGTTTAATACACGCATTACAAGAACTGTTGCTGAAAACCAGTGAACTTATTTCTTAATTACTTTGAAATTTTTTTACTAATTTCAAAAGATTGATAACAAGAGTTACTAAAGTTCCCATTCATTTGCTGTATCATTTGAATAGAATTACCATACTATTCAAATATATCTATTTATGCATAATGATAATTTCAATTTAATTTGACAATAGGGTTGTATAATAATTTAATTCTTAGGATACAAATTATGAATAGAATAATGAAGCATTTTTCTTATTTGTAGAATACCTTTGATTTAAAAAGATAATGCATTTTCATTGTTTGTTACATTAAGTAAACATAACGGATTCTTATAAGGATTATATACCTCTTCATTTTTAAATCCCTCTTTGAATTTTACCTTCTGTTTTTCATATACCTTCATATACCTTCTGTTTTTCATATACCTTTTCATATACCTTCTGTTTTTCATATACCTTTTCATATACCTTCTGTTTTTCATTGTCATATGTTTTTCATATAACAAGTTATTTTCCTCATTTCAGTACAAAATATACTCCATCTGTATTATATAACCTCTTCAATTTTAGTACTGTAATTCATAATTACATTATTAATGCCAGGCATGGTGGCACATGCCTGTAATCCCAGTGGCTCAGGAGACTGAGGCAGGACGATTGATGGTTCAAAGCCAGTCTCAACAACAGAGAGGTGCTAAGCAACTCAGTGAGATCCTATCTCTAAATAAAATACAAAATAGGTCTGGGAATGTGACTCAGTGATCAAGTACTCCTGAGTTCAACCCCTGGTGCCCCCCCCAAATACATTATTAATTAAATATTCAATAGAACTACTTTATATGAATTAGCAGATCATAAACTTAAAATTTTATTTTTACTTAAAACCAAACAGGAATAAAATTATAGACATTTAAATAAGTATAATTTGTGTTAAATATCACTGTGTTACTAATCTATTTTCTTTCTTTCTTTTTTTTTTTTTTTTGGTACCAGGGATTGAACTGAGGGGCACTTACCCACTGAACCACATCCCCACGCCTTTTTCTTATTTTATTTAGAGATGGGGTCTCACCGAGATGCTTACCACCTTCCTAAGTTGCTGAGGTTGGCTTTGAACTCATGATCCTCCTGCCTCAGCTTTCTAAGCCACTGGGATTACAGGCATGTACTACCACACCTGCTTAACTTAAATTTCTATTTAACTTAAATTTCTCTTCAATAATTAGGAAGTAAATTAAGCAACTGGTGTAGTGAAATTATGTTCTACATAGTTTTATTGACCTTCTAAAAATGAACTTTTAGTCAATATTAAGTCAGTCCATTTCAGAAGTTCAAAAAGTAGGCGAAGCTTTTGAAGAGACAGAGGTATTTTCTCATCCTCCAGAAAGTTTCATTTAATTTAATTTCTTCAGGAAAGAAAAATTCAGGGACTCAAGTTTGATCCAGTGTCTAGAGCACAGACTTTAAGGAATATTTTGATTAAGATCAAATATTATATGGCATTTCTGTACCTGATTATTCCAATCCTAGGGTTCATATAATCTTATTTCTTTGGCAAACAGAGAAAAATTTATTCTTTCAGTTTACTAAGACCAAAATGGAGTATATTCACTAATAAACTCTTAGTCTGTAGATAAAACAGGAATGACTATATGGCTTAGGCCGAATCATGCAGGGAATAGGACCCAGTTCAGTGGAGAATTGAATGAATGGATGGCACCAGGCCCTCACTGTCAGATATTATGAACATGAATATTAGTTTCCTGAAATTCAAATCCATAAAGCAATTTAAAAGAACCTAAGTGGGGATTTTATTTTATTTTTTTTAGAAATTATGAAGTATTGAACATTTCAAATGTTCTCAAATGGTAAACTTTCCAAATTTTGTGAAACTAATTAGCTTTTTTTAATACAGAATATGTGACAAATCAGTATCACTTTTCTTTTTTTATATGTATATATTTTTAGTTGTCAATGGATCTTTTTATTTTATTTATTTATATACGGTGCTGAGGATCGAACCCAGGACCTCACACATGCCAGGCAAGTGCTCTACCACTGAGCCATAACTCCAGCCCCTGATTAGCTTATATAAACTTCTCATAAAAGTTTAATATAAACCTATAAAATTATTTTGGCATTTGATTGCATATATTTAAGGTGTATGATATAATGTTTTATATATGTATGAAAATATCAAGAAAGTCTACATGCATATATATGCACAAAAATATGTGTTCACATTTCGTAAGACACAAACACACACACACACATATGGAAATCATCACTACAGTCAAGTATACTCACCACTCACACACAATGTAGTCTTTACTTCTTTTTTTTATTGCAGTATAATGTTATAATTATTCTATTTTGTTATTTTTTTATTTACTTATTGATTCATTGAACACAAATGGAGTACAGCTATTGTTTCACTGGTTGGACACAAAGTAGAGTCACACCATCTGTGCGTTCATGCATGTACACAGGGCAATGGTATCTGTCCCACATTCTGTTATTATTTTTACCCCCCACCCCATCTCCACCCCTCCCTTCCCTCTATGCTATCTAAAATTCCTCCATTCTTGCCACCCTTCCCCCCAAACCGCATTATGCATCATCATTCATTTATCAGAGAGACCATTCGGCCTTTGGATTTTTGGGATTGGCTGATCTCACTTAGTATAACAGTCTCCAACATCATCCATTTACCTACAAATGCCATAATTTTATTCTTCTTTATGGCTGAGTAATATTCCATTGTGTATATATACCACAGTTCCTTTATCCATTCATCTACTGAAGGGCATCTAGGTTGATTCCATAATCAAGCTATTGGCCTAGGACCAGATTTCCTTAACATGACTCCCAAAGCGCAAGAAATAAAAGCACGAATCAATGATTGGGATAGAGTCAAACTAAAAAGCTTTTTCTCAGCAAAGGAAACAATCAGCAATGTGAAGAGAGAGCCTTCAGAGTGGGAGAAAATCTTTGCCACACACACTTCAGATAGAGCACTCATCTCCAGAATCTACCAAGTACTCAAAAATCTTTATACCAAGAACACTAATAACCCAATCAATAAATGGGCCAAGGAAATGAACAGACACTTTACAGAGGAAGATCTACAAGCAATCAACAGATTTATGAAAAAATGTTCAACATCCCTTGTTATAAGAGAAATGCAAATCAAAACCACCTTAAGATTTCATCTTACCCCAATTAGAATGTCTTTTATTAAGAACACAGGCAACAACAGGTGTTGGCAAGGATGTGAGGAAAAGGGTACACTCATACATTGCTGGTGGGAGTGCAAGTTGGTACAGCCACTCTGGAAAGCAGTGTGGAGATTCCTTAGAAAACTTGGAATGGATCCACCATTTGACCCTGCTATCCCACTCCTTGGCCTATACCCAAAGGACTTAAAATCAGATTGCTACAGTGATGCAGCCACATCAATGTTCATAGCTGCTCAATTCACAATAGTCTTTACTTCTGTCAAGGAAATTATCATACCCATTTTTGTATGTTTTAAAATTCCTCAGTCCTGATCTAACTCACAAACTAGACTAAAGAAATCTAAGGATTATAGAGGCCCAGAAGAAAATAATAATAAAATAAAAGAACTGAATAAAAAAATGAGAAAAAAACCATAAAATTAGGACTTTTAGCAAAATTGTAACTAATTACAAAGAAGCCACTGTACCTGTACATATTATAAATAGGCTACACAACAATTATTACGGGGCAAGTTAATACTCCATTATTTGATTCCAATCTTCAGAAGTAAAGGAAGTAAAATAGCTAAGGTCACCACAGCCAATAACTAATGGTGCTGCTAGGGCACTAGGGCTTAGAATCGTCTGACAAGAGATCTAAATTCTTATTACTTCTGTTTAGCGGTTCCACACAAGTCATGTATTCTATAGATACCACCTGCTGCATGGCCAGTACTGTGTTAGACACTGGAAATCCAATACATTAGAAGTAGCTACAGTTCTTCCTTAAACCAGATTATAGAAAACAATGTGACAATTTCTTCCTTCTTTATTTCCATTCCTATGAGAAGTATCAATTAAATACCCATCACTTATTAGGCAAAAGGACATAAAATCCTAACACTTGTCCAGGATCTTTTCAGACATTGAAGATACATATTATTTGAAATGAGGATTCTACAACCTGTCAGAAAAGTACATTCATGTGATGCAAGTTCGGAGGAAGGAATCTAACATTAATTAAACACATATTGTGTGCTAGACCCTCTGCTTGCTAAGGAAATATCTACCAAAAACAGCAGTCAGAAAGTACTGCCAAATTCTGAAAAACACAGTTCATAAGATTCAATCTCAGCAATGTAAATTTACACACATGCTAAATTTGGTTTGAAATATATTACATGAAATTGGCAGGAGAAAAGAATGTATCTATCACTTAGGTTTTCCTGATGTAGAATGAATCTTCATAATGTTAAAAATACTCTACATTTAACAGTTTATTTTTGGAAATGCATGTTAATTTTTACTCTTGCCATTCTCTATGTAATAGGGATAATTACTTTAAGCAGCAATAGGAAATTTGATGATTATCCTTGTTAACTAAAATTAGATTCTTTGTACAAGTAGGATTGATATAATTTCATTTTTTATTCTCGCTAAATTAAATACTTATAAAAAAGGTAACACACACATATTTCACTGCTCATTCCTGAAAGGAATAAAGATGCTTAAAAATCCTCAAGCATAATGTTAAATCTTTGCAGTACGTATAAATAATTAAAATTGTGCCTTCTATTCCTTCACATTATTTGAATGTTTTTCTAATTATTATTAGGTCCAACTTCAGCTATATTGTATTATTTAGAGTCTAAGAAGATGCAAAGATCTGACAATATGTCACCTAAATATATGAACACAGAATCACACATTGTACCTAATGCATGCATGCAAAGCACCTCTTGCGTGCATGCATGCACCTCTCCCTCTTCAACCATTTGAACACTACTACGAAGACTTGGGGTTATGTCACTAGAGGTTAATATTATTTTTCTCTTCTTGTAAATATGTGGAGAGATAAAAGACACTGATATGTCTTATCAAAGAGTAGACTATATATTTCATATTAACTTACTATACTTTTTATACAGTATCATATTAATTGAAGATAATCTAAAAGTATATTGAATAGATTTCTGTTACTGTAACTTTCATAATACCAAATTCAAATCAACACTCTCTCCATTTGATAAGGGATTCTATCACTTACATTATTTATTTTTTTTCAGGAAATGCCCAGTATTTTCTAAGATCCTAAGAAGAACTAATGACAATATGGAAAATATTAGCTTTCTAATTGATAAAAATAAGAAAATACAACCACATTTACATATTCATTTCTTAGGCATGAGAAGGAACACATGACAAGAAATTCATCATGAATGTTGATAAATAGAATTTCATCAAGCTGATGTAACAAAGCTAAATCATCTTCAGTTGTGCATATTTACTTTATAATTAACTTGTAAAATAATTTCTTGTGACATAGTATAATTGGAAATCTTAAAAATTTGATCACTCAACTTAGCACTTACCTCATATGGGTGATAATGAGTGTTGTGGTGGGAATGAAAAAATCATCCACTCTGTCAAACTGTTTTCCCACTGGCTGGGTGTGGATGGTGTGGTGAGGCACATTCCCACTGGCCAGGGTTATTACCTAAACAGATTACACCATGTTTAGACCTGAGCAATACATTTTCTTGATACTATGAGCTTTAATTATGTTTATAGATGAAATACATTTTTCTGACATTTGTTTGCATAGAATCTTTAATGCTATCCTCAAAATTAGCATATTTATGGCAAATTGAAATCTGTTTTTCTAATTTTCAATATGGAAACTTTTGTTCTTATAAAGAAGTGGGAAAAAAGGTATTTGTTTTGAGCAAGTTCTGCTTAAAATACAAAATACAGTCATGTAATATATAATGAGGTTTCAATCAACAACAGACTGCAAATACAAAGGACAGTCCCTTAAGATTAAATTGCATAATAACATTGTAGCCATTTTAGTTTTTGTAAGTACATTTTTAATGTGTGAATGAGGAAGAAATCAACCTAACTATGTAGTTCTCAAAACGTATGGCCATCATTAAGAGATATATGATTGTATGTATACACATAAGCAATTTCTACTTTATAAAAATGTTAACTTTGCTATTATGAGAAAAATGAAAGCAAACATACAAATGCCATAAATCAGATATTAGAACAAAATCCTTTTCATGGGAACAGAACTGTCAATAAAAGCATGAAAACTCCAAAATCACATGAAACATTTTAACTTTCAAAAATCATAAAATCACTTTTTCTAAATTTCCTTCCTATAAATTGAAAATAATCAATTAAACTGTTTTAATCAAAGAATCTTTCATCATTGACTCAGACTTTTATAGTTTATTAGAGAATCAATAGCTATATTTAAATTGTTGACTTTGTGACTTAGAAATTAAAAATTTTGCTTTGCACTTATTGCTTTCCCAAGGACTTTGGCAACATATCGACTGTTTTCACTGAGTATTCCAAGCTGAGAGAGAAGCTGACTATCTTCAGTATTTTCATTCATAGTACCTCCCATCACATAGTCCTATCCAACCAAAATCATCCACGATTACTGAGATAATATTTTTGTAACTTCATGAGTAGTAGGTACCATTATAAAATATACTGTATTAGGGCAAAACAAGGTCCCTCCTAGTCCTAGCATTAATCTCCCTTCCTAGTCCCTTAACAATATCACAAGAGAACACCAGAGTCAAATTGAGGGGTTGCCCATGTTTTAATTTTGTGATTGGATAGGACTACTTGTTTCCACTTTCAAATATATCCCATTTCCTTTGTGGATGTTTTCTGATGATGCTGGTGGGAGACAATTATCCACGTATATTTGGACATTTCTGCAGAATCAGGTTTTTATGAGCAAAGGAACTAGTAAATCAGGCTAAAGGATGATGCCATAACATAAATGCTTGGGAGGCTAGTGGTGGCAAATTGCTCCTGAGAGATTAGAAATACATCTCATTTGAGCCAATTTCTGACATTTTAGGGCATTGAATAAACCCATCCCAAGAGATTTCTATACATTCCAGAGTAATGATCTTTATCCTATGCCAGCAGCCCCAGCAAAACTCAGATGTAATTCTAGGGTCCTTCTCTTGTGCTACAACTATACTGCATATGCAGAGTAACATCCTTCTTTCAACACATGGCTAATATTGATATAGCTAGGAAATAAACACTAGCACACTACTTGAGAATAAAACTGTTCTCTGTTCCAGAGCACATGTCCAGTTTGTTTCTTTATCTTATCTACTTTTATCTATCCATCTATCAAACTTTATATAAATAACTCTCCTATATGTACTATTTTAATGGTACTTTCTCAATTTCTACATTTTATTTTGTATTTATAGGTGAGACCTTTTACTCTCACTCAGTTAATATTTCAAAAATTCACTATATTCTATTAGCATAACAATTTTTATTAGGCATCCTGAGAAAAATACAGAGCACAATTTCAGATGGCTGAATAAATGTGTAGGAAGATAATTAGAACCTCTATAAAGCCTATTTTTCCTTTTGAGTGTGTACAATATTAAAGAAGTTTGCTTAAGCAATTGTGTATAATTACTGTAGCAGTTGGAAAGTTGTTAATCTATCCAAGTAGCTTTCACCAAAGGTGAGAAGAAAGGTTTGATTCTGAAGAATATAGTATATTGAAAATATATGTAGTTTTATTTTTTAAGATACAAAGAAATTGTTTTAAATTTTTAAGTTTTTAAAATCATTTCTAAAACTTTATGATAACAAATACAATAGAATTGTAATAGTTTTAAAGCAATTTAAAGAAATAAAATATTTTAAAATCATGCACATTAGCCTCATTTATTTATTTTGTCAAGGTTATACTTAAATGTAAAATCTAAAATAACTATATCCTACTTATCCTATTAATAGGTCATTTTAACAATCATCCAATAGGAAGATTATGCTTTGCCTTTTGTGATATTGTGTTACCCAATTTCCTCAAATCTGGGCAGGCAGCATGATTTGCTTTGATTAATAGGATGCGGCAGAAGTGATTTTATGTGACCTCTGGTGATCTGAACCTTAACTAGACCTATAGCTTTTGCTTTTATCACGTGCAATCATTGTGCAATAAAAATGCTTGTCTAAAGAATAAGAAATCCCATGCAGGAGACACAGGCACCCAAATGAGCACCACTATCTTGTGATAGGCATGGGGTGATCCCATTTTGGACCCTCAGGTGACTGGAGCCACACTAGTGCTCCTAGATCATATCAGCAGAACTGCCCAGTTGTCCATGTCACACGATTGTGAGGGATGTTCACTCTTTAAGACATCAAGTTTTGGTGTGATTTGATTTATAAATCTGTTATACATAACAGATAACTGAAATACTGTGTTTCAGATGTTTCAAATGTCATGTATTTCTAGTGAATATAAAATCAGTCATCATTATGATTGCTAAGTAAAATATTTCATTTCAAGAGACCTGTCATTTGTGAGTTAAAGACTGTAACACTGACAATAACTCAGAAACATAAAATATATTGTTAGTGACAACAGACTGGAAATAGAACTATTGCACTAAATATATGTCATTGAAAAATGACAGAAGGTTAATGATTTAGGACCTTATAAGGAGAGGCATATTCAAGGCAAAAGTATAATCACAAAGTTATTTAAGAAATAGTATAAAGCATGTTTCCAGGGCTAAACGTTTCTTCCAATTCCCTCTCTGCTTCCTCTTAAACTTGTAAGTCCAAAAATCTAAAGATTGTACTAAAGGGTCAAAATCAATGCATATTTTTTCTATATCTGTGAAGTGCTCACATAAATAACTTCAAAGCAGAAACAAATCTCACCACTTTAGCACAGCATATTCCCCAATTAAAAATTACACTATGCTTATATGGTGATGGGCTCTGAGACTATTGCCCTGTAATCCTCTAGGTCTCTATCTCTCATGCACCACTGAAATTGTTAAAAGGTTATGGTACAGATTAAATGTGTCCTCCAAATTCATATTCATGTGTTGGAAACTTGGTGGATCCTAATGCAGCAGTGTTGAGAGGTGGGAATTTTGGGAGATGATTGGCTAAGTCATTAAAAATGGCTCTATCCATTCATAGATTAATGGTTTAATTGGTTATCGAAGGAGTGACTTTATTTATAAATGAGCCCTCTCTGACATGCATGCTTTATCTCTGCATATGATGCTTTCTGCCACAAACCTGCCACCATGTCCTTGGACTTTCCAGCTTAGAGAACCATGAATCAAAATAAACCTCTATGCTTTGTAAATTACCTACTCTTTGGAGTTCTGTTATAGTGGCCAAAAGCAGACTTGAATTATTGGTTTTTCTTCCCTAATAACATCAACTTTGTCACCATAGATTATTCTTCCTCTCTCTCTCTCTATATATATATATAGAGAGAGAGATAGATATATCTATAGATATATCTATAGATATAGATAGATATATAATCGATAGATATAGATATAGATATAGAGATATATAGATCTATAGATATAGATAGATATATATATCTATATATATGCATACATATACATATATATGCATATATGTATATATATGTACCTCTCTCTATATATATATAGATATAGATAGATATATATATCTATCTATATCTATAGATATATCTATAGATATATAATCGATATATATCTATATCTATATCTATATATATATAGAGAGAGGTACATATATATACATATATGCATATATGTATATGTATGCATATATATAGCCTTCAGTTAATATAACCTATGATTTCCTCAAAAGAAAAGTCTCAACTTTTTTTCCTTTATCTCTAAAGACCTAGTTGTGATTAAAACTACAGTTTTAAGATGGAAGACTATCATTGCCAAATGGTCATTAATATCGAAATACCTATCTAAATGCTTAGAATCATTGTTTTGTCAAATATACTGGCATGTACTTACCTGTAGTGTTGGTGAAGTCTTCTCCATGGTGCCCCAGCTCAGGACCCAAACCTGATCGTGTGATTTGTCATAGTGTAGTTTAACTGGGACAGGATCTGTGCTCACTGCCTGTAATAAAGAAGAATTAATAAAAGAACAACTTTTCAGACTAAATTATTAGTTTAAAACTAGGCCATAAATAATGAATGATTCTAAGAATTTAGATGTCAGATTAAAAATTTAGTTTGACAGTTGTCTAATATTCTAATCTCCTTTTGATTAATTTGGAAATATACTTTACTCAAACATGTTTTTGTTCATTATTTGCACAGCTTTTATATAGCTTTATGCCATTCATTGCCTATGTAAATTGCGAGTCAAAGAGAAACCATTTAGAAATGCAAGATAAAAAACATTAATAAGCTCATTTTGATCAAGTGTTGAATATAGGTAAGAGCTGTTTATACTATCAGATTTTTTCCATCTTTATCTTGAATATGGGTCTTGACTCTATATAATATTAAAATGTCAAAAATCTGATATATGGGTGTAACTTTAATAAGTGACTACCTAATTTAATTTCCTTAATGAAAAATCCAAACCCTCAGAAAGAAAAAGAAGCATGTCTTTTAACCACACGGTATGGTAAATGTGTTTTTTCTGTTAATGTTTATATTAAGCATTTACTTAAAACACAGTTCCCAGGAAACAAATTGCTGCCAGGAAGGTATTTTACTCACCTTAATTTCAAGTTATTTACTTTACAAGCTAACACTTCTAAAAACTAGTTTTCTGTAGTTGCTAATTATATTTTTTCTAATTTTATAATATAAAATAAATTGCATCCAATAAAACAAATTTTATCTAATAAAGAAAACATTTATTCTCAAAGTTCTGCTGAGTATCCCTAGAGAATTTTCCAAGTTTTAATTTACAATGAAATGTTCTTCTCAGTGAGTTAAGAACAGGTAAATTACATTTGTGGTTGGACATATGGAAACTCATAATTTAATTGAAATATTGGAGATTAAGACTTACTGACTGATACATCTCTTCTAAGATCTTAATTATTTTACTTAAATTCTCAATATTTGTGGATTATTGAAAGAATGAATTTTTGAAAAAAATTATTTAAACATTTCTGTTTTGATATTCTTACTTTTTTCTTTCCTAGCTAACAAATCATGATATTGTTTGGAGTTTTATCAGCAAGGCAGAAATCTTACAGTGTTTGTGAGCACCAATTTACACCAAGGACTAATTCCATCATTCCCCTTTGACAGATAATAAGCTTTCCAGCCTCTCTAGAGCCTAGTAGTAGTTACAAGGCATATTTAAGCTTCTGCACTGTAAAGATTAATATGATATAAGATTTATGAGAGTGACATTGCAATTCATCAACCCAGATGGTCTTGGATAGACCCTTCCTTCCACCATGCTTTCCCTTTGTCTGCTTTGACTGTTAACCATCAAAGCCTATTAGGTCTTAAGTTCTACCATCATTTTGAGGCTTTGATAAAATAAGTTTAAGGAGAAGCCAAAAGTTTGTGGATACAGCAGAAGAAAAATAAAAGGAGACTGAAATCATGATAATAACCTTGAGACAAACCTAGGACAACTATCCATAGACTTGGTGATATTAAGGTAATTATATGTTTTACTGCTTAAGGAATAGTTTGCCTGGTATTTTGTTAATTGTATTTGAATGAATGCCAGATGTTTCATTTAAATTTCTTCATGTACTAATCAATAATTTCAATGCATATATAGCAAATGAGCTAACACCAATCACTATACTAATGACAAATCAATAAGATTCCTTTGAATTTTCGTATTATCTTCTTTATGTGTTAGACTTGATCTAGATGTGATTATAAAAGCCTATTTTGTTTGCATTTTGAAATGGAATAAACATATCTTCAAAATATTAAAGATTTAATAGTTTAATATAAACAAAAGCAAAATAACAAAAACCTCACTGTTATTCACTTGTAAGAACAGAGTAATAAAATGAGTAAAGGTCTAGAAGTAACTTTAATTATCGAGGAATTTTTTAATGAAAATTTCTAGTTTGCCAGCTGTACAAGATATTTTTCTTTCCACCAGGCCTTTCATAAGTGCTATTTTATATGGATATATCATAACCCATAGATTGTTGATCCTTATTAATGGAGTAAGGAAGCTGAAGCTCAGTTTTGTCCGTGGTCATCCAGTCAATGATCAGGACTGCTGGAATTTGATAGTCCGTGTTCCTTACCAATGAGAACCTCTCTATGCATGAAGGACCAACCCCCTCCAGGTAGACTGATTAATTTCTGAAGTCATGGATCTACTATCCTCCAATTTATGCCTCCTGTATATGAAAACATTCTTTGGGGGTTTTCTCTTTTGGTGGATGAAAAGGAACTCATGGGGGTTCAGATATATGAAGTTTTCTCTCTAGCATATAATTGTAATGAGGAATCAGTGAGAGGCAGTATGCATAAGCTTATGTTCAAAAGGTGATGCAGATTTTAACTCCTATTAAAATAACAATACAATAACTTAGGAAGTTACTGAACTTCTTTTGGCTTGGTTTCCTCTACATTTAATTGGAAAATAATAATACCTACTTCAAAAGGTTGTTTAAATTTTATGTGAGGTAGTATATAGTACTTAATATTCAACAGGTGCATTCAGCTTTAGGCTGTGCTTGTTGAATACTAAGCACTACTGATACTACTACTTACACAACTGTTACTGTTAGAGAGACTAGGGCTGAGCAGGGTGGCTCAGTGGTACAGCGCTTGCCTAACATACTCAAGGTCCTGGATTCCATCCCAGCACTTCCCAACGTGCCCCCCTCAAAAAAAAAAAAAAAAAAACACCCAAGGGAAGCAGTATTTTCTTGACTGTTAGCATGTTAATGCTTTAAGATTTAGAAATACCCATATTTAGCAAATGAAGAAACTGAAATCTAGGAGAGAAAGTAAATAAACACAGTCTCTGCTTGAAGAGTTTAAAGATGAAAGGCACTGAAAATAATTCCATGTGACTTATAAAATAAAAACAAGGAATAATTGCTAAGAAGTATAATAATTGAAATATAATTATTGAAATATAATTACTGAAAATATAGTTTCAAGTATAATTACTGGAAATAATTCAAGTATAATTACTGAAAATGATTCCATGTGACTTATAAAATAAAAACAAGGAATAATTGCTAAGAAGTATAATGCAGGATGAAGGACAAGGACAGAGGAGATGCTTTGAGCCTTAATGTATGATTTTTTTTATAAGTGGGAAGACAGAGATGGTTTTTTAAAGCTAATTTATGAGGATATTTTACAGGAGGTGTCAGAAGGCAGTCCATGATTAATTGCCTTCAGGTAAATTAAGAGATATGTACTTGGAGGAGGAAAATATCAATCAAAATTTCAAAACAACTTCGGCATTTGAAAAATGTCTGAATCAACAATCTACAAAAGTTTTTAATATTTTGTGTGTCAGTATTTCAGGAGTTTACCACTAAATTTAGTTATTTTAATGTTTGGTTATAAAAATTTATCAGTACCCATGAAAGGGGGGGAGATGCAGATCAAAGTAAAGAAGTATGATGTATTTTATTAAGAAAAATGCTAATTCTTAGGAAAAAGTGTACTTACCAGTTTTTAAGAATGAAATAGTACATTTTTTTACAGAGGGATCATTTACATGGCTTTCAGCAACAGAATATATAACAATGATAGAAACAATGATAGAAATATTTCCACAGGATCACCTTAATGTTAATCTTTCCTTAACCTAATTTTCAATCAAAATAGCAGATTTTTTTCTACTTACAACATTAGCTTTTGGAAGTAATAAATCATGAATTGAATTTTACAAGATATCTGCTATTATACTCTTGGTAGGGGATAGACAGAAGTGAGTGGTGGGAACATGAGGTTAGGAAAATTGTTCCACTGTGATGACCCCCACATACTGTCACTTTTGAGAAACAATTTACCTGCAGTCTTGCCTTGCTTAAATGAACAGAATGCATTACATTCTTCAACAAACTACCTGTTATCTGCAGGAAAAATGCATGCTCAAAATGAAATGTCCAGAAGAAGAAAACAGGTTACTCGAAAGTGGGGGACTCTTGTGACCCTTATGTTGACCAGATCCTGGAACTCAAGGAGATAAGAATAATTCTCAATAACCATAACATCTGTAAGAACAGGGTTCCAATTAGAACCTGTGAGCATGGGCCAAAGTGATCTAGAGTTGTCATGGCAGTGGGGACTCAAAAATGTCATGTCATCTTGCTATCAGTCAAAAGTCAAGAGGTAGATTGTACAGGACTCTCTGGAAACATCCCTGGGACCCCAACAAAACTAAAGGGCAGGAGAGGTGCACTGTCCCTCTACTCTCTGAAAGAACCACTATTTTCTTTGAGATTGTTTTCCTTCCCCCTTTCATATTCCTTTTAATAAATCCATGCCTGTTGCTCTGAGTGATAAGTTTGAAATATTTCTCACTTGATCTCAAGAACTGGGGTGAAAGGGGTACCTTCACACAGTCTCAGTTTCTTGGAAGGCCTAAACTTTGTCACATTTAAAATTTAAAGGATCAGTACATTTAGAACATTTGCTTTTTGTGAAGTAGACAAGTAGTAATTTGGACACTTTGAGTAGTTAGTAGTATATTTGCTAAAAGAAAACCTGCAAGTCTCTGCATCAAAATATAATCTAAATATTTTTCCACATTTTGTGGAAAGGATTTCAAAGATTCTTCTTATTATTGTTGACTTCTCTCTTTTTTGACCATAACTCATATCCTAAAAAAATAGCATTATATATTTACTACTTTTTTCATGAACAGAGTAGTTATCATCTTTAATACCATTACGTGGCTTCTACTTCAAACTATATATTTCGTCTTTCTCAATGGACTTGTCAGAGTGATTGCTATTAATCATTACACAAATCATGACACTCATCAACTCAAAACACTACAGAATCCCTTCATTTCCCTCTGAGTATAGGCCATAGGTCCTTATAATGAGGATCTGGCCTTGATGTGACAGTTCCTTGTCTGTCTTCTCCAACCTCTTTCCCTATTACTTTTCCTACGCTGTCTGTAACATAGATGTTCTTGGACACCCTTGCATTCACCCAACCTGAACAGAAGACATGCCTTTGTTTCTTGGGAGCATTTCCCTGGCCAGTTCTTCTCCTGATATCTTGATGCGTGCTTCCTCCAGATCTTTCCTCAGAACTCAAGGTCATTCTGACAACCCCATTCAGTGATGTTGCACTCAGCCTTACTTCTGTGCACTTCCCAGCATCTCATTCTCAGTCTCTGTTGGCCTTGCTCTCCCAGTTTACTTTTTCCAATTGTACCTACTACCTGACATATTGTATAATTTATTTTACTATATGTATTTTTCGTCTATCTCCATCCAATATATTCTAGGTTTAAAAAGGCAGACTTTTTGTATTTGTTTAGGTCAATAATACCTAGTCAGTGGTAATAATTTATAATTAACCCTTAAATCTACCTAACTTGGAAAAGTAAATTACAAAATTGTATAGGACACCAAAAATTATTTCAGTTATTAAGACCATTATAACTATTTTATATAACAAAAATTTATGCTGCATATCAGAATTTTTCTAGTGTTTACAAGTATATATTTTAAAAATTTAATCCCCATAACAGTCTTTTATGGGGGTACATACAAGTTTTGATGTTTCGTTACTCATGTGTTGCTCAGTGATGGTAGCCTGGGACAAAATGGAGGGCCAACCTGTGCCTACAAACAGGGGAAAATACACAGGATAGGTTGTATGCTAATTGTGCAAATGAGTTTCTTCAAATATTTTCTGAGTATATGACCACAACCAAGGTTGTCAGGTTTTGATTCCACCTAAAGATTGGAGATAAGGAAAGTGGTCAGTTTCCCTCCTTTCTCCCCCAACACATTTCAGGAATCCTTTCCCAAAATGTTATGTTCAATTCAGAAACATAAAGACTTCTAGTCATTGACTTGTGTTAACCTGAACGGTCATATGGACACAAGAACCTCAAAGGGAAAATGTGAATTTTGCAATACAGAGGAGTTAGTATTGGTGTCCTCAGTCTTTTGTTCACTTTTATCTGTACGAAAGGACACCAATACTGACCTGTCTGTATTGCAAAATTCACATTTTCCCTTTGAGGTTCTTGCTAGAAAAATTAAATAGCAATATTTTGTTATTGTAATTGAGTACTGATCTATACATTCGGGTTCTAGAATCCAAATTTTTAAATTACCCATGTGAACCTATTTTGAGAATATTATATTACCATAATGAAACAACCTCTTATTCTTTTTCCTTTTTTGTAAAAATGGGTTGAAGTAAACTACAAAGTGTAATGATAAAAAGTAAGGTTTTTACTTCCAACTGTTTGTAAAAATAACAATAATTTTTAAAGGACTGTTTAAGGACACAATATACATGTACTAGGAGGTCTTACTTATTGGCTTATATTTATTTATATCTTTCCTGATCTGTAAACATTAATTTCGCTTATAATCCCTATGTTTGTACAGTTGTACAAACTCATCAATATATCTTGAGGGAGTGTAACAAATACAAAAATTGTAAAATACATGGTACAGAGGTTGTGACCAGTTTTATCAATTTCTTTGAAGATGAAATATTGATAATAGCAACAATGATACACAGAATTGGGGTTGAGACTTGAAATGAAGGAACAGTGAAGCACAGCTTGTTTATCAGTCTGACAAGGAAAGTACCAGCTGGCTAATTAAGTGAACCTAATTTAAACTAATGATGTAGATTCTCAAGATAATGTGCTAATGGCTGGAGGAGACTGCCAATGATACTTAAGAATACTCCTGAGGTGTTCGAGAAAGCCACTTCTGCATCCAAGTGGAAACTGATCTTATTCCATTGAAGACAAAATGAGGTCAGTTGTTTACTTGTTAATCTCTTCTATAGCAAAACATCATCTGTATGTCCTTGTTAAAAGAAATTTAATAGTAGGAAAACAATAACTTAAATCATTTGATGTTTAAAGTGATGTTTGTAAATTACATTAAAAAATTCTTACCCTTAACTTTCAGCTGCAGATAAAAATGATATTGGTATTATCTACTAAAAACAAACATACAAGTGTTTCCCTAATGCCGAAAATCCAAGACCAAAACTGGAATATCATACACTGCCAAGAAAATACTTGACATTTAAAAAATAATAGGTAGCAATTCAGTTTAAAGCTTAAAATGTGCAATATAAAAATATGCAATTTACCATACCATGCATTAATAATATGCATTTTACCATACCATGCATTAATAATACCAGTCCTTGTAGTCAAATATGCCAAAGGAAATGTCAAAAATATAACTTCATAGATGAAGTCTTTATAAAATACCGGGACTTACTTTCTTTGAACTTAAAACCAAATATAATATTTTCTGCAATTTTTGTGAGATAAATGTTGATTATAGTTAGCATTCTTAGTTGCCCCAATATACTATATGCAGGTTACAAAATAACAACTTAACAGAAGTACACAGTCAGAAAGTAGAGCATCATTTGCATATCAAGAAAAGGCTAACTTCAAATTTGGCTTTAGAAAAGTGGTCAAACTCAAAAAGGTGCTTACATTTTTACAAAATTAACTTTGCACCTTACAGTTCACAATGACTTCGTCTTGCATCCTTGATTATGAAAAATGAACTAAGTTACAAATGGGTTTTTATTTAGTTTTTAATAGGTATAAATATTCTTTCTTTAAATAGATTTCCAATTTGAATTTCTAAGATGATTACTTAACAGAGTTCAAAATCCAAGCATGTAAAATCTATCATTTTACATGTTTTTTAAATCATTAAAAATCATGGGATAATTGAAAGTTATAAGAGTTGAAGTACTTCAGAGTATAGACATACATTCATTAGGAAATTTATAGTTCACCTTTAAGCACGTGCTTTTCAGGACCGAAATTCACATACCACTAAGGCAATGTTAAAACGAATATAAAGATTTATTATTTCATCCAGTAGGTAGTAGAGTTATGAAACTCTTTATCTAAGGAGTTGAGCAGACTGAAATCATGAATAGTTATCAAAAGGAAAATTTAGATAAATTCAAAAATACCCAAATCTAAATTTTTTAAACCAAGAAATGTTTTAGTGGATGTATCTAAGATTTGAGGTTGATATTTATAGTTAATAATAGAAATAAAAAAATGTCAGAAAGTATACATTCTGGACATTTCATTTCAAACACCAAAGTGATCTCTAAATAGAAATTTAGGTCAGCCTGTCTCAGTTGAACAAATCATTGTGGCTTACTTCACTCTCCTTCTTCCTAACAAAGTATTCAGAAGTCCACATAATTCAAAGCCCTTTCTTCCCTTTCTTTTTATTACAAAAAAGGGTAACGATAAACTCCACCTCACACTTTTCCAGAATGGTATGAGCAACCGCTATTTTATTTTACTACTCTCTGCATTTTTTGATCCAAGGATAAGTTTCTCACGTTTTTTGTACAATAAGAACATATTTGACATATTGATTTTGGTTCCTGCTGTTCTCCAAAGAGAAGGCAGCTTCCCAAAGTGAGGCAATAAAGCTTACAAACTGGGGAGAGATTCAGGAGAGATCTAGGATATATCAAAACAAGGTTAAGATTTATCACTTGTAATAGAATGTCTAATTATATACAATAACCATAAGAAAAAATTGAATTATTGTGGCACATCTAAACCTATCCCTCAGGACATTTGAGAATATGGTCCTACTCCCTGAGTAGGTGGAAAGAGCAAAATAGAAAGTCAACCTCCAAGTTAATGAAGATGCACATTTTTAGATTACTAAATCTCATTAAATTGCCTGTTGCATGGTTGATTTAAAATTTGGTAGAGCTTTTGACTCTAAATTGTCAGGAATATACTTACTTTGATGCAATACTTCTTAATCTGTACTTCGTAAAAGTACTGTTTTTCTACTTCTTGGGTTACATGTTCTAGCTTATATTTTCTTTTCAATTTAGGCTTTCCTTTAATACCCTTGAAATTTACTAGCACGATTTTTACTTGAAAATTTTCTTATTTGCTTTTGTTCTCTGCAAGACAGTGCTTGCTAAGTTCTTTTATTCACATCAAAAACTTTAAAAATGTTTTTGTTCCTTGAGTTTTTTGAGACATAATATTTGAACATCATTATGCGGTACATTATTGTACTTCATTTATATATACAATGGGTATAATCAAATCAAGACAATAACCTTTTCAGTTCTTTAACTTTAATCTTTTATATTTTAAGGATTTCATGTTCTTTTTTTTTGGTCATGTGGAAATACATCATAGATTGTTTAAACCAATAATTACCCTACTATGCTAAAGAAGAACCTGAAGAAATACCTCTACCCTTAAGTTTTGGTGCCTCATATTGAATTCCTTTCTGTTCTTCCCCTGACCCTTCTCAGTCTTTAGTGTCCATTATTGCATTTCATTCTTATAAACAATTGACATTATTTTTTACGAATGAGTGAGGATATGTGGTACTTAGCTTTTTGTGTCTGATTTGTTTCAGTCAACATAAAGACCTCCAGTTCTGTTCATGTTGGTACAAGTGATAGGATTTCATTGTTATTTTGTTTTGTTTTTGACTGAAAAGTATTCCATTCTGAAAGTATGCATTTTTTAGTTCATTCATTCACTAAAGGGTATCTGGGTTGATTTTCTCTTTTGGATTTGTGAATAGTGTTCTTTTTCTTGTTCCTTAAGCTGTGAAGATAGATTCTTGATTTGAGATCTTTCTTATTTTTTAATATATTGAAATCTCTGAATTTCCTTCATTGCACTGCTTTCGTTGTGTCCTGTAGTTTGATATATTCTGTTTTGATTTTCTTTTTTTCTCTATTTTCTAATTTATTTTGTGGTTCATCCCAGTGTTGTTTAAGAGTTTTATTTAATTTCCAGAAATTCTCTCAGTATAATGGAATCTTTTATTAATAAAGTTCTTTGTTTCTTGAGTCTCACAATCAAAATAGCCACCCTTGCTGTCGTTTGGTTACTATTTGCATGAAATAATTTTTTACATCCTTTCACTTTCAATCTTTTAGTATCTTTGTATCTTAAATGAATCCTTGATAAAAATCATGATATTTTAAAATCTTTTCTGTCAGTGTCTGTCTTTTGATTGAACAACTTAATACATTTACTTTTAAAGTTAATTATTGATAATGAGAGATATAATACTATCATTTTGCCATTTGTTTCCTATCTGCCGTGTAGGTTTTCCACTCATTTCCTGGAATTTTAAGTTCTTTCATGTTTAGTTGAAATATGTATATTTCCTTTCATATGTATTCTAGGACTAAATTAAATGTGGTTACCATGGCAATTACAAATAACATTCTAAAGTTATAATACTAACTGTAATTTATTCCAGCTTATCTTCAATAACATGCAAATGCTACTTTTTTATTTCATTAGTGCATTATTGTTCCATATAATAGGTTCATTTTGAGGAAATCATACATGCCTGGAATTTAATTTACTATATTTCAGTCTCCATTTCCCCCATTTCTCTCCCCTCCTCATTCCCATATTCCCCTTTCCCTACTCTACTAGTCTACTTCCACTCATTTATTTATTTTTAATTAGTGCTTTATATATGTACATAAAGATGGAATTCACTATGGTAAATATACAAAAGCACATAGTGTGATTTTGTCAAATTCATTCTGCATTTGCTCTGCCTTTTCCACCCATACTCCCTCTACCTCAAATCTCCTTCTACTTCACTGACCTTTCTGTTATCTTTATAATAACTGATCAGCCCTCTTTCCCCACTTCCTCTGTTCTATGTTCTGTAATACAGAGAAAACATTTAACCCTTGATTTTCTGAGTCTGGTTTACTTCACTTAACATAATGTTCCATCTGTTTACCAGCAAATACTATAATTTCATTCTTCTTTATGACTCAGTATAACTTCATTGTGTATATATACTACATTTTCTTAATCCACTCATCTGTTGACAGACATTGGACTGGTTTCAGATCTTGGCTACTTTGAGTTGTACTGTTATAAACATTGATGCTTATATATCATTATAGTATGCTGATGATAATTCCTTTGTATAAAGACTGAGCAATGGAATAGCTAGGTCATATGGTGGTTCCATTCCTAGTTTTTTGACAAATCTACATACTGCTTTCCAGAGTGGTTGTACCAATTTGTAGTACTACCAGCAATGTATGAGTGTACATTTATCCTCACATCCTTGTCAGCACTTATTATTTGTATTCTTGATAATTGCAAATGAAAAAATTACACACAAGATACACAAAAGCAAAATAACTTTCCATTATAATGCAGAGCACAAATAGCCTAATTCAATTAATAAAAATTATATGTTTCCATGTATGTATTGTTCAAAATCTGGCAATACTTATATATGTTGAAAAACATTTATATTTTGTTTACCTTTGGAAAGGCAATATTTAGAAAGAGTAATAAAACATTATTATTTTAATAACAATATCATATGGAGAACACATTTGGTCTGAGGACTAATTCTCTAACTTACAAAAATGTAAGTGCTAGATTCTAGGCTGAAGTCTCCATAATCATGATTGTTTCAGAATATAACTTCTACCTGTTTTAGCACTGTGTAAGAACTTTTACATTCTCCTGGCATTTCATAGTTATAATAGGTACTTAGAGAAATGATACAATTTATGTGATCATTACCATAGCATTTGAACATTTTTATTATCAATACTTTCTATTAATTTAAAATTTGACATCATTGTCTGAAGATGGAATTCTATGAATAATAAGTGATGCTAACTTTTCCCACATTTAAATATCTAGTAGGTAATATATATTCACTGAGTGTAGGTCTCCAGTTAAACTAAATTTAAAGACCAGTCTGATTATTCCTGAAGCATACATATAATTTTAAACTGCTGGCAGAGTCTTGATCATCCTAAACTAAATGCTTCTAATTTGTGCTAGCATATATTGTAATGGAAATAAAAACAAAACAAACTGGTCAAAAGTCAGCAGTCTTAGAATCACATGCAAAATAGGTGAAATATACAGCAATATTTCTTTATAATAGATATGGAAGCATTACTTTGGATATTCATGATAAATGTGTACACCTTGAAGCCTGATAGTTTTCTAGCAGAATAGTTATTCATAAATTTACTTATGATTGTACTGTTTATTCTCAAATTATAAATTGAACTATTAGACTGATTATCCACCATGAATTTGTAACCTTGGAATTATCAGAGCCTCCAGTAGAAATGCTTTCATACTTTCATTTATTTTATTTATGATATTCAACACACCTCATAATAGGCAATCAATAAATGAATATAAGATGGAAAGATGAGCATTGGATGCTTGGTGGGTGGATGTACGGATGAATCCCTGGAAAGTTGTTTTTGACTATTAGAATCTGCATAGTCCTACTCTTTCAAGAATAGAGAATCAATTTCAACCAATATTGATTTAAAATTTTTTTATAAGTGAAGGAATGTTTAGTTACACTACCTTTAAGAAATTTTCATGCCTACACCTGCTATTAATTCTTTCCATTCATCTAATACTTAAAAATTCACCTAATTCTTTAAATAACTTTATAAAATATGTAGTTATTTTCCCACTTAGAAGATTATATGTATATCATAAAGCTGTTTTAAGTTTATTTTCTCTGAACTGAGAAGTAATAGAACATGACATTGCAGGGCCCACTTTTGAAGGCCGATTATGGATACCTATATTGCCCATTGGTTATCATGATTTTTAATTCAAGTGAATTGCCCAAGTTGCTTAGCCTTGGAAAGAGCAAGGGCTGAAACAGTCTGAAAATGGAAGTGTGAATTGAACAGATTGTGAAAAGATCACCATGGCAATGTTTATTAGAGATTATTTTTCCTATCACTGGCCTATGTAGATCTTGTTTTGCAACTAACTCTCTAGTAAATTTTTCTAAGTTCTTTTTTTTTTTTTATTAACAGACTATTGTCACAGCTTTTGCTAAGAATACAAAAATAAAGATTTACTTCTATACTAGCTAGGAATATTTTCTTAGGCCCTGAACTGGGCCTTTCCTTACTTCGGACAGAATAAGCAACTTGTGAAGATGATTTATGTAGAAACAGTCATGTTAATGCTATAATATATTCATTAATCTAATTTTTAAAAATATATTTAAATAAATTCCTTAAAGATCAGAATGTTCCTCAAAGAACAGAATGAGAAGACAGTTTCCAGAAAATGTAAGTATTTTCCAGTTATCTAGGTAACAAAACACATAATTAATGACAATCAAAATGGCAATGCACAAGTTACATGGTAACGGCTATTGGATTAATGTAAATGATTTTTAAAGATCATTTTCAAGCATAGCAATCATTCATACCTGAACAACTTTTTGGGACTGCACATCAACAACAAGGACTCTGTCCAAAGTTGGCTGTGCAACATAAATGAACTTGTCTTTGACATTAACAGCTGAGGCCCACACACATTTCTGAACTTCTTCTTCCTCAGCTTTGGGACAGACTTCATCCTGTAATATAGGAAATGGAAGTGAAATTCACACCTTAAATTATAGAAAAGGCATGATAATTGCATGGGTAAAATTAATATTTCATGCTTTAAAACTTTCAGCATCAAATGTTAAACATGTCTATAGAAAGTATTAAATAAAACAGTATATAGAGTGTATTTCACTTCATTCAATATATGTGAAAATCAATGTAAAATAGGTCCCATTAAGATAAATCTCATGTCCTGAATTACTGATTTTTATGCTTCAATGTAGTGTTTTCATTTTTTACTACTTGTTTATAACTCAACAACTTTAGAAAAACATAGTAAGCCTACAATTTTCTTCCCAATTTTCCTAATCCCCATCTTCTTTTTTTTTTCTGAGAAAAGCAAAACTTTTATAATTTTACAAAAATAAGCCTCTTTATGAACATGCTGAAAATCTTAGATGTAAGGGGTATCATGTAGTATGGGGAAAACTTCCTATACAACTTCACAAATGACACAATCTCAGAGAAGGAGACTTCATACCCAACCCTCCCATCTCCACCACCAAAAAGGACATTTAAGAGCTCACAAACACCAGAAACAGTGACAGTTGGGAAGGTCAACACAAGAAATAATCTAGATCTTCCACTGCCTAGTTGTATGATTCTCAAAATTCCATGTGCAGGTTAAGATTTGTGAAGATTTTTTTTTTTAAGCCTATTTCTAGACAACTGCACTGAGGGTGGCCTACAAGAAATCCAGTTTCAGAAGAGTGTGAGAAGTGGCCTTATTAAAAGTAACTTTCCTACCTGTTTAAATTACATCTGCTTTATTCAAGTTTGATTACCTGAAGCTGTTTTTTTATTACTTTGGCATTTTCCTCATCTAAACTTAGATGACTCACCCTATGATATCAAGGTTAGAACTTTATAATCTGTGGTCAAAGATGTCAATCCTGTGTTGTCACACAGAAACCCACCTTCTTTAGCAAAAATATCATACTAAAGCATATTCAGAGTTTCTCAGAACATTGGTGACTACCCCCAGGGGTAGTCTTGTCAAAAATCCTCAGGAACTGGTTTCAGTCTTCTGATTTGTTGTGAATCAGAAGCTTGGAGAAATTATTGTAAAAGAGTTATTTACAATGGCTCTTTTATTATTCAATTTGATATAAAGGCAAAACTTTTAAAAATCCTTTAATCTACCCATGTCTTTTCATTGTGCTCTTTTGATCTAGAATTGCTTTCTGGTTGAAGATTGTATAGTTGTGTGAGATGATCATAAATGAAGCAAAAAAAAAAATCTCTGTTTTCTTTTTTCCTTAATTTTGTTCATAAATGATTGTTGAGGGAATTCATAGCCTGTGATTCATGCTAGGAGAAAGAACATAAATATAAGTATATGAAAAGTGTCATTTAGCTCATAATTTATATTTCCATGTGTTTCTTTAATTTACTCATGATCCTTTCAATTTACTTAAAAGTTAGAAAAGTCGCTAAGAAGGGAGACAATAAAATATATGTGTGATTATAAACATTTATTTATATAATGATGATGATATAATGATAACTATTCCAGTGTTTCACTTGGCTTATTATTTAGTTCTTATCATTAATAACTAATGTTTACTTTCTTTGATTTGTATGTTCTAGTTATTACTTCCTAACCTAAGTTAGAATAATACCCTCTTTTTGTAATTTTTGTAAAAATAGTTTTTCTTTAGAGATCCTATTCACCATTTGTGTTTAATATGCAGGAAACAATAACACTTTCAAAGTCAGGGGCATAATGGTATATGCATGTAATTACAGCTTACTGGGAGGCTGAAACAGGATGAGTACTTGAGCCCAGGAGTTTCATATCAGCCTAGGCAATATGGTGAGACCCCATTTCAAATGAGATGAAAACACACTTTATCAACATCAGTAAACATTTATTTTTACTTAAAGATGATACTGACAGAATGTGATGATATACCACATTTGACATTTAGAAATTATATTGACTATCTAATAATATAATTTTTCTAGGGCAGCACAATCATTATAGGTAACTTTCTTGTTTACATAGAAAATAATGTGAATACCATAGCACTTTGGAGTGAGATAGTTTTGACCTGTTGCTTATGTTTTCTAAACATCAGATCTAATTCAGGAAGCACAGAGTGTACCCACTTATTTTACAGATCCTGTCCAGCATTGCAAGGTTCAGGAATATGTAACAATAGTGTTTTCCTAAAAACAGTAGAAGTTGTTCCAGGTTGCCTGGACACAAGCAAAGTCCCTGCAAACTAAGCACTTAATGTATGACTGATTCAGGTAGCTCTGAAATTGTAAAATGAGCTCCATTTTATTTGATGTATCATAACTATTGCAATATGACTATTAGTAGGGGCAACCTAAGTGACATCTGTGGCATCTTGTAAGTGGTAGCATAAACCTGGGAGCAAAAATCTGTTCTCAGCACCTCCTCAGAATGGACTACAGTATTGAAATTTAATTTATTAATTCCTACGAAAACATTTTTATCCTGTGGCAAACTTTGCTTCAAAAATATACTGGATATTGTTGACAAGGTCCCATTTTGTTAGAAACAAATACTACGTAAAATATATATGTGAGAGATATGAAGAGGTGGGAAAAAAGTGGAACCTAAGGTTGATGAAAGGCTCTGAATATAAGGAAATTGTTTATAAATTCTTTGCTGTTGTGTAAAAACTACCAACCAAACCTGCCAAAACAATGAAAAGTGTGACTGACCTGACACATAGCTGTCAGACAAACAACTACCGAACCAGGAGCAATTTCTACTCCTTTGTTTTTCTTCAAAACTATTCAACAGTGAAATAAACTGCTCTTCTGGGAATTATTTTCTATTTGTATGCTGTCCCTGTAAGACATCCATGACCAGACTTACAATCATTTTTACAAAGCCATTAAAAAGTTTCCTGACAGTCACACTGAATTTTCTTTTCTTTGCTCGATGTCATTGTTTCTGATTATAGCCAATTAGGACCTACTTCAAAATAGCACTCTTAGTTTTTCAGATTACATAGTTTAATACTTATTTCTGTGGATGGGAATTGTAGAGAAATATTTTCACATGCATTAGACATTCAATGAGAAGAAAAGAAGACCAAAAAACCAATAAAAACATGACTAAATAATACATAATGAAGAAAATTATCAGGAATTATATCAAAATATTATTAAAAAGCATTTATGAAATGTATACTACCTCTTAGAGTAAAAGAATTAATAAGATATTAGAACTAATGATGAAACTTGATAAGAAAAAATATACAATTCTAGTTCAGTATTAGGACTTATTCCTGTTGGGTCTTTTTCATACTAAGTCACATATTTTCTGCAGATTTATTATCCTTTCCCCAAATTTTAAAGGTCTACAAGATATATTACAACTGATGGTGTAAATCTTAATTTTACAATTCAATGGTGTTAATGTACCTGCTTTGCTAAACCTAAGTGAGTCAAAGAGAAGAATATATCCACTTTTCTTCTATTAGAACCTTGTCATTTTTACTTATTATCCTTATTACCCATTAAAATGCTTTGTCTTTAAATCTCCATTTTCCCTTCCTCTTCCTCATTCCTCTCCTCCTGGTACATCCTACATCACTCTCTTGGAGAAGACAAATATTACTTGTAAAATCACCTCTATTTTCCTTGCATCTAACTCCTCAAGTTCCTGTTATAACCCCATCTTAGTCCTTTCCAAAATTAGGAGATTTGTCCATTATTCACTACTTTCAGAAAGACTTGGACTACATTTATAACTTTATTTTGTTTCCAAGTATTCAAGCATGCACCTTTCCTCCAAACTCAAGAAACTATAAAACAAGTTTAATTGGATTTATCTGTTTTCCCTTCTCGCCATCCATCTCATTCTCTTCATACTGTTGAAAAGCTTTCTAGTATGTTACTTCTAGTTCCTCAATTTTCACTCTAAACATAGTTTACCTTGAATTGCTTTCATTATATTATCTATTACAAGAGATATGTCTTCAAAGTCATCAGTGGGCTCAGAATTTCCAATCATTAGCCTTCAGTTCTCCTAGGGAACTATCATTTGAGTACTTATTATGTGAAGGATACTGTGCAAGGTCATATCTGTAAATGAAATATGAATATGAGATAATGCCTAATTGCTGCAATATGTTTCCAAGTTGCTGATAATTTCTGCTTTGGGCTGTTTTAAATACTTGATTTCTTGTGAAATGTTCTTTCATTCTTGTAAGTCAGGAATTAGCAAATAAGGGCCTCCAGAACAAATTAGGTCCACTGTCTATTTTGTGTGGTCCAGCAGCTAAGAATATTATTTTAATGATTTGAAAAAAAGAGTGTCATAATTTCATGATATACAAACAGTATGTGATATTCAGATTTATATAAATGAAAGTTTATTTAGACAGAGATATGCTCATTAAATATGTCCATGGATGCTTTCATGTTGCAAAGACAATCACCATAAGGACAATAAAATCTAAGAAATTTACTCTCCAGCCAATGGTAGAAGAAATGCTGCTGACCTCTGTTTTAGTACAATCGTACTCTAGGTATCACTTTAGACCTCTGAGTTAAATCCTTTCTGAATGTGATGACTTCTTTATTTTCTGTTCCCTAATTGTAGCTTCAAAAATGCCATCGCTCAGACTTCAGTTCTCTGCTCTATTTCTGTTACATTAAATACCTCTTAAGGTTTGTTCATTTTAATTACCTGACTACTATCACAATCAAATGACACCCAGAGATTAATCTCTTGCCTTGTTATTCATCAGGGCTTCTCCCTTCCATCTCCTTCCAGAAAAATTGGTGAATAGGTTATTTAAAATAGGAATATACTATAAAGTAAAATTAAGCAGATTAAGAGTAAAAATTTAAAACTAAGCATTAAAGGTGATCCAAATTTTAAACAAAGAAATAAAGAAAATGTGAAATATTTGTATACATGAACACACGCAAATAGATAATGATAGATAATAAATGATAGATAGTAAGGGAAGTTTAAAAAAATCAAAGTAGTTTAGATTATTAGGTATAAAGTAACAAAGAACAAAAAGTACCATAAAAATAAACTTACATATAGGACACTAACATGGTTTTTCCTATCTTTTAGGGGTAAAATAAAAAAATATAAACTTAAATAAGAAAGAGTGGAACTAGGAGGATGTAGAAACTAAAGCACTGAGTGAACAAGAGAAGGGTTCTGTTGGATAGAAAAAAGTATCTTATTCTTCGACACTTCTGATGATTACCAACATGTTATGCAATGTACTCAGCTATAAATGAAAACCAATTGGAATCAGTACAATGAAGAACACAACCATACGTGTGCAACACATAAGATAACCTAAGATGCATGCACTCAAATTGGGTAATGTATTAGGCAGCGTTGTGGATCCACCCAAAAGCATAGAGACTCCAGGATAGATAGGTACTGAACAGAAAGAGGTATGTTGACAAATGAGGCAAAAGAAGTTTGATATTTAATAAATATGTGTATACAGGCATTTATGTTGGAAAACTTGGGAAAATATTGCAGATCTGGTTCTCTCACCAGATTGGTCATTAGTTATTGAAAATAAACTGATTTTGGTTGTTTCACATTATTTAGTTTTTTATGCTCCTTACCAATCAGGCTTCTGAGATTGGTGGGGAGTTCCCTCCCTTGGTAGTAATTGAAAATTGGGATGGCTGCCAATTTATGTGAGTTAACTGCTCTCCCTTGTTCGTTAGGGCCACAACAATAAATAAAGTTGCTTGTAGGATAAAGGAGAATTAATCACCAAGTTCCTCTGCTTTCTAGAGTCTCCCTCGATGACTCTTTAATAGTGCATATCTTTGGGGGAAAAATGTTGTTTTTAAATTAACAAGCAATTCTAAAAACTTAAAATTTAATCTCCATTATTCTCCAACATGTCATGTGCTCTAACCAGACTATCTCCTTAATATTTCATAGAAAGGATTTTCCACAGCAATTGAAATCACACAATCCATTCAAGACAAATTCTTTTCAATCTACAGTTGGCAGGCATATTTCCATTTCCTACATAATGCATCCCTAACTACAATGGATCTTACTGATTTCTCTCTTGTCTGAACTCTAATATAATTTATATTTGTGACACACAATTTGGCATTTAATCAAATGGTCATCCAATTTGGCTTATTTTGTATTTGATTAAATGTTAGCCTTTCATTCACAATTAAAATGTTACTCTTTGCAATTTCCATATTTCCTAAATGTAATAGTGAAGGTATAACATTTGTTCAGTAAATACATGCTTAAATCTCATTTATTATAGCCAAAAATGAGACATAAGAAGTGCTGTACAATCCTCAATCACTATGCCTTGTTATCCAGAATCGCTGAGGAAATAAATTCAAGAGCAATCCCAATCCAAATGTGACCTCGGGACTACTGCTATTTGGTATACCATTTGTTGTCAAGCAGAAAATAACCTGGAAACGGCAAATAATCATTTACAACATTTATAGCCATTTAACATTGTACAATATCCATGTATGTGCTCAGTGAACCTGTTTCCATGGATAGAATTTAGACCAGTTGGAGTATTGTCAAATTTAACTGGAGGATTTCATATGGTGAAAACAACCCTTAGTTTTTTTTTTAAAAGTAGATTGAGCCAAAACCAATGTAATTCTCTCCCATAGAGAATTTAAGAAGCACTGATTAAACTTTCTTTTCTGGCTCTTTTTTTCTCTTAATTTTATATATATATGTGTATATACACATACACATACACATATATGTATGTATATATAACATACATATATACACATGTGTATACACATACACATATATGTATGTATATATAACATCTTGTTTCACAGAAAGATTTTGCTCTGCTCTTACCTTTATTTTAGAGATAAAAGTTACATTTTCTTTGTCCACCCTCTGTAAAACTTTATATCTATTATACATTTTCTAAAGAATTTATTTTTCCTTCTCACTTTTATCTGATAAACTAAATAATCATCTGGCTACATCATTCATTTCAGGAAAATTCCTTAGAATAAGAACATGAAAACAAGATTCAACAAAAATTAACCAAAATTGATCATGTGACTTAGTTGAACTCAAATCCTTAATAATTTACAAAGTTTATAAAATCAGTATGCTGTTATGTACTACTATCTTTTAATTTTTCAAAGAATTTCAAAAGTGAACTATCTGATGTAATATAATTTTTTGTGAAATTATGCTAGTAAATAACTTTAGGTTGAAAGTTACAGAAAAAATTTTCTAATGAAAATAATACTAGATATAGAATTTTTAGTATGGCATGCCATTCTCCTCTGTTCCTATCATAAAGAGTAAATTCTTTATATTAAAAATAGAAGTGAGATAGGACCAATTGCTTCTGTCCTTTTTCATGATGGAAGGAACAACACTTTGAAGAGAGCCTGCACATAGATCCAATTCCCACAGAAACACTGCGGTGGTGTTTTCAGGCAACTCAGTGATGCTGCCAGTAGTTGTGCTTCTCCATATGCATCTCATATTACCTTTTCTTTAACGCTGTACAAATGAGGTTTAAGATAGAATGCTGCACATGCAGTCATGTGTATATCTCCACTTATGTCTTTAAGACAACTCAGTTACCTGATCTTGGGAAAGGTATTTAAATTAGAGGTAATTCAGTAGTATTATTTTCTCCTTTGGGCTCCATTGTGCATATGTCTACAAGAGGAGCCTCCACAATGGGAGTGGATTTATAATTTATAGCTCTGTTATATTCTTGTCTTTTCTCCCTCCCTAGAACCTACCTATTGCAAAGCCTATCAGGAGAACTCCCAACAAAGATCTGTGGATTAACAATAAACAAATCTCATGTAAGAAGTGCATGAGTGATAATATGGAAATCACTGTTACATAGATCAAAATTAGGTCATGGTGAATGGCAAAAGAAATGTACACATACACAATGAAATATTATTCAGCTGTAAATTAGGAGGAAATCCTGTCATTTACAATGAAAGAGGTGGAGTTGGAGATCATTATGTTAACTGAAATAAGCAAAGTACAGAGAGACACGTAGCACATGAACTCACTCATGGAGGGAATAAAAAATTACCTATCTCATAGAAATTGAAAGTAGAATGGTGGTTAACAGAGGCTGGGAGAGGGAAGGATGGGGAAAGGCTGATTAATAGGTAATAAGTTACAGTTAGGAGTGGGAATAGCTGGTGTGCAAAATAGGGGGACTCTAGATGATGACAATGTACAAAAAGCTTCAAAAAGCTAGAGGATGTGTAATGATTTTACCTTAAATAAATGACAAATATTTGAGAAGTTAGGTTTGTTTACCCTGACTGAAACATTGTGCAATACATGTATACATCAAAACATCACATGACACCTCATAAATATGTATAAATTGTTTTATGTATTAATTAAAAAATAAATTTAAAATTAATTAAGACAAACTACAGTGGAAGGAAACTACTAGAGAGCCCTTTTAAAAATTACTCTACATTGCCTTTATGAGTTATTTAAAATGTTTATTTTAAAATATAGCCAGAAACATAAATTTTATGCATGTGTTAAATTATGATATAATTGTGTGCTGACTTATACATGTGCATTTATATATACATCAGTAGCTGCTAGAATTCTGTTTTCTAAAATTTGGAAAGAAGTATATAGTGTAGTTCATGATGTTGGTGGGTAAGTCCTAAAGAACTATTGACTTTGCCATTAATTTTCCTAATAATGCATAATATCTCCTGTAAAAATGCTTCAACAAAATTATGGAAATTAAGGAATAAAACAAAAAAAGACCTAATGACTGATAAGTTAGCAACTTAAATAATTAAGAGATGACCAATAATTTTGAGGTCATTTTCACTGTAATTCTTATCATGTAGTTATACTTTAATTTCCATGCAGGAAATGCAGAAAATAGTAATAAAGTATATGAATAAATGCAAATAAAATTTCATATAATAAGCAATTTTTAGTATTTAACAATTTTAAAAAATATTTTTAGTTGTAGATAGATGTAATGCCTTTATTTTATTCATTTATTTTTATGTGGTGCTGAGGATCTAACCTAGTGCCTCATATGTGCTAGACAGGTGCTCTACCACTGAGCTACAGCCTCAGTCCCAGTATTTAACAATTTAAGCAAACAATAAAAAAAAAAAAACTGAAGCTGATAGTTTACTGAACTATGATATCCTTCCCTTTCTACCTCCCAAATAGCTCAAATTGATATTGGTGACTTATATGAAGTACAGAAAAGAATTAAAGAAATGAATGCCTTCCCTGTTAAATGAAATTTTCAGAACTATTTTCATGATCTAAAAAGTAAACAAGGAATCAAACAAGTTCAGAAAATTATAGTGAAATAGAAATTCTGAGATAAATAAGGACGACAGGGTTAAGTAATCATTAAAATAATAAATGTATTCCAAAAATTTGAAATAATTTTCAATATGCTTTTAAAAAGAAAAATTAGGAATTAGGTAAGCAAATATTAGCTTTTGCAGAGTAACACCAATAAAAAATATTCAATATTGATAATTCAAGAAATATCACTGCAAAGCAAATTATTTAAAGTGATAAATTTGATTGCATGGTGTGAAACTGGCTTAGGGAGGCATGACAAATGAACCAACTATTTTTATCATAAGTTCTTTCATATTATTTTATTTTTACCATAAATATATTAATTTGAAAACATATTAGGTATGTTTTTGTGAATATAAAATACATTTTGGAAGACTACAGTTTGTCACATATAATAAGAAATTTTTGTCAGTTTGTAAACATCAAGTAAGTTTTTTTATGTTTAAGGATATCTGCTATCAGTGGTGTTTCTAGCAGTTAAACTCTTCAGTTTACCCTTTAAATGTAATTACTGAAAAATTCAAATAACCTTAAATACATTTCTTTCTAAAATGTGTGGAATGCACCTTTTTATGTGTACAAGTGGGTTCTTATTACTCATATAAAATTGTTTTTAAATGCTGGAAATGGATTGTCTGAGACACACACATGACTCTGGTCACATTCATCCAAATGACTTGTCTGGTATTTGGCAAAAACCTCAGAAAAGGATTTAATATGCTGTTTTAGGTAATGTTTCTGGACCTACTTAATAATGCTGTGTAACTCCATCAGACACTATTGCACACTTTATAAGCTCTGCCACTGTTGTTCCTCCTAATGCTCAGCTTGCATACTGAAGTCTGACAGAAATGCAAAGTGAGAATTGTAAAACAGTGTGATTTTAAATGAAACATTAGAAGACTTCTTTATAATCTAGGACTTCAAAGACTAATTTCATAAACTTATTTCTTTTGAAATCTACAGGATAATCTTCTAAGAAATATTATAAGTAGTTTACATTACTCTCCTTAGGAAGCTCTTCATAGGATATCATTGTAGCCATAAAGGGACAAAAGCTTAAATTTTTATCACTCTATAATTCTTTGAAAGTTAAGCCATGTTAGATTAGAGATCAACAGAGAAAAGAATAAGTAGGGAAACATTTTGATTCCTTACTGGAATACAGTATGTTGAAGGCAAAAAAGTTGCTCACTGGTTCATGGGAAAATGAATTGTCCACATAGTGATAAAGGGTTAGTGTTTTAACAAGTATTTTTGTGGACCAAGTTTGGAAAAGTAACAATGGGATTAGAAACAGAATAAGGAAAAAGGGTAATTGGAAGCATTACTAAGGGAACTGACACATGCCCTGAAGGCTCTGTTGCTGCAGGTAAGTAGGGGACACTGGCAGAGAAAGAGATATGGACTGTCAACCTTCCCCATTTCTCATCTCAGTATCCATTTATTAATATCTAAATATTTTGTACACTGTGGACAACATGTTCCTATACACAAATTCTATACTAATAAAGTACTAATCCTATTTACTTTAAAATGATTAAAAATAATTCTCAAATGCAGAAATTCCAAAACCAGAATAGAAACACTTTGGAGATTCACATCAGACTTGCTGTACTAAGGACAGTGAGTTCAGTTCTACTCTTATCATTTTAATTAGCATTAAAACTGGGAATAGAACCTTTAAGTTCCATATTATAGAACCTGTGTACAATAAGACATGGGTGATTTTCTTTAAAGTTATTCTAGGACCCATTAAGAGTAAGTAACAGCATGGTGTTTGTGAGGAAGAGCAGCTACATCTATAATAATCCAGATATATAAATATAGAAGGTGACTGAATTTAAAGAGCATTAAACACTAAGAGAGTTACAGATAAGGATGACACCATGGTTGAAAACCAGAAGAGTGAAAAAGTAGGTAATATTGGAAAAGATTGTCATTGTTGACCTTGTGATTTTAAACATCTTTTTCCAAATTCATTTCAGTTTGAGTTCTGAATCCATAAGTCTGGAATAGAATTCTATTTGCTTGAAGTTCATACTCTAGGTGACAAGATGAAATACTGTGTACAGCCAAGATAAATATAGCAAGAATCCTATCTAGTAAAACCACAGAACAAAGAAGGGAGGGAAAAAGATGAAAAAATATCTGAAAGCTTGTTCTATGAATCCTCACCAAATTACTCTCAAAAGCTGAAACCTAATGTCACCTGACATTGCACCAAAATTGAATTTTTATTTAGAGCAAACCATCAGCATCTTCTGAGGGGTTTGCTGGAGGACTCTATATTCTAAATGTATCAGTTTTTATCTAAAATTTACTGATCAACAAGTTATATTGGGAATAGTGCTACCATTCCATTTATGTTGAAAGTAAATGTCAAAAATATTATATCCATGTTTAATCCTTTGTTTGTCAGGAAAAATGATTCCAAAAAAACTCATTTTACCTACATGTGCTAAAAAGATTTATTCTCTAAAATCAGATAAACTATGCTAGAAATCCAAACTATCTTCTACAGTTATATCCACACAGGGCCATTTGACCATATGATTTTGAATTAATAAACCCATGAGGTTACATTTATCCTGAAACAATTCAATGATAAAATATTCTATGAAATATTTACCACCAACACGGAAGATGACAATGGTTTTGTGAGAATTGTAAAGTAAAGCAAAATATTAAGATGGGTCAGAAATTAGATGTATACATCTTTAAATAAGAGAATGCCTAGGAGAATGAATAGGTAAGACTATAAGCAAGAGAATACTTATTAAAGTAATTTTAACCAATGTTTCTTGACCACTTGTCATGTGTAAGGCATTGTACCAAACTTGTTGGGAAGACAAACATGAATTAGACCCAGTCCTTGAATGCAAGAGACCAGAAGTTTCAGATGTACGCTTGCCTAGGTCATAGTACCCAGTTGTTTGGTCATATATTTTAGCTGTTTTTGTGAAGGTACCTGTAGGAGGTGGTTAACATTTACCAACAATTAACTTCATGTGAAACAGGTTACTCTCCACAATGGATATGGTCCTCATTCAATCAGATGAATGTCTGAAGAGCTAAAATGGGGAATCTGCTTCAAGGCTTCAACATAGAAATTCTGCTTGAGTTTTTAGCCTGATCTGCAAACTTACACCTGAAGGCTACATTCATTCCTGTTGGAGTTTTCAGCCTGCTATGACCTATGTAGTTTGGACCCTAGATTTCCAGGGGCTGTGATTTGGCTGATGTAGTAAATCAATTTGTAGTAATGAGAAATTGTCACTGCTTTGTCACTGTTAATGTAAGCTCTGAATAAGAGTTCTCTGGTGGGAAGAAATGAGTTAAATTTGTCATCATTTTCATCCCCTCTTCAATTTTCTTTTTGGGGGGTGGGTATCTGGAATTGAATCCAGAGGCACACTTAACCACTGAGCCACAGCTACATCATGCTCCCACCTTTTTTTTTTTTTTTTTTTTTGAGACAGGGCCTAGCTAAGTTGCTGAGGCTTAGAACTTGAAATTCTCCTGCCTCAGCCTCCAGAACTCCAGATTAAAGGCATGTGCCACTATACTCGACTCTTCTTCATTTATTAATATTTATAGAAAATCATATAAAATTGTTGTATATAGTTCTCCATATGTACATTTGTTTTTCCTATGTTTACACATTTTGTTTTTATTTAAATAATCAGTTGATACCATACTTAGAACTGTCTGTACAAGTTGAAATAAATAAATATGGATAATTCCACATAGCTTTCAGTTTTGCAGTTTCAGAAAGATGTCTAATTAAGCATTCTAAACCAAGGGAACAGAAATTCAAGTAAATATAGTTCACATTCCTCTGGACCAGAAATATGACAAAACTAACACATCAAATTTTTGCTTTTCTGGTTTAGATTCCTAGTGGTTAAATTAACTCATCCAGAGTAATCAAAAATTCCAAAATCTGGAAAAGCATTCTTTAAGAGTTGCATCACATAATGTTATGGTTTAGATAAGACATTAGGTGTCATTCAAAAGCTCATCTGTGAGATACATAAGAACCTTCAGAAGGGATATGATTACATTATGAAAGACATAACCTAATTGGTGGATTAATCCACTGATGGATTAACTGGCCAGTAAGCCATGTAGGGTGTGGCCGGAGGAAGTAGCTTAGGGGGTGGGATGTGATTTGGGGACTTATATTTTATTTTTGGTGAGTGGAGCTCTCTTTCTGGTTCCTGTTGCCATGTTCAGACTTGGTGTTTTGCCTCACTTTGAGCCCCTAGGGATAGAGTCAGCCATCTATGAAATGAGACCTCTGAAATCATGACCAAAATAGACTTTTCCTTCTCTAAGTTGTACTTGTCAGGTATTTTGGTTACAGCAAATGCAAAAACTGACAAAACACATGGTATGGAGTCATAATACACTGGAATAGCACACAAGAAAGAAGAAAAATATTGTCTCTAAATTTGCAAATCAGATTCATGAGGTCACAGTTATATTATAAGGAGTAACACATTATCTTATTAGTATTCACAACTGAAATTTAAATGACCTAAGAAATCTGTCAGTGAGGTATGAAACTACTGATTCTAATTGGAATCAGAGAGGAACACTGCTATAAAAAAACTACTCTGATTTTAAGTAATGATTTTGACATAATTCTACCTGTAGTGCATGTTCACCTACAACTCTCATCCAGACATTTTTTGTAAAAAGTATGAATATAATATCAATTAATGACTTACTTTGTGAGAAACAAAAATGTTTGTTTTTATTCATGTGTTTATTAACCATGTGCACATAAATACACTTTATTAAAAATTAATTTAGGATTATAAAGAATATGAAAGAAAGTTATATGGGTAATTTAAAATGTTTTTGTACTTTAGAAGATATAATAAGAAAAATAGGGGTAATTCTATTTAGTAATTTGGCCTATGACCAAAACATTTTTTTTACTCACATAACATGGCCATGTCAATTTTAAATATGAGTCTCAGAAGACAATTCCTTGATAAGGTTATTTATAGCTAATCTCATTTGGGGTGTTTATTGCATTAGTGTGGGAACATATAGATAGCATGAACAGTTTTATTTATTCTATATTGTACTGTTCACAAAAATTTATCTGGAGGTACATATAACCACAACAATTTAAAAATAATTTCAATTATTTATAAAAATGAGAATGTTCCTAATATAAATTATCAACACATATTTTGTCAGAGATTTTTTTCTTTTCTGAATTTGATACCCAATTTTGCATATTAAAATGTCTGTGAGCTATAAAGATGAGCTATAAATACATCAATATAAGATTTGATATCCTCTAAACTTAATCTAAATTTTCCAATCCATTGAGACCCCATGAAAAATGTAATGAAAAAAACAACATTTATAGAGCATATAATATATTCCAACTTCCCACAAATTATTCACATGACATTTTCTTTCATTTTATTAAAATAATAATTATCTTAAAAACAAGATGTTTTTAATTAAGGAGCCTAATTTAGGGGAAGTTATTGCATGTTGGTTATTCTTGAAATTTCACTTTTATCACTTTCATTTTAATTACAGACAAGTACTGAGGAATACACGATATGTTGTTTTTATTTTCCTTTTCAGGTACAAAAATTCAAAGAGCAACAGTCAATATCACAGATTTAGCATTTTCCTTCTAACACAAGTTTCATTTATGTGTAGGTTTCATTGTATTTCTAACACATAATTCTACTTAACAAAATTGCTACATAAAACTGCAAAGGAATGTTTCAGATACTCGCCTGAAATCCAAGGAGCTTTTCACTAGGCTTAATGTGCCTCTGAAATTCACATTCTATGGGTTGAATCACTTTGATTCCATCTTCATAAAAAACATAGAACAGGTTCCCAATTCCCAGACCTTAGGAACAAAAATACATTCAAAAGTTCAACATAAAATTATCAGAAACCTTTACAGCAAAAATTCAGTGCCCCTCATATCCCTAGCAGGAGATCAATTCAAGTTATGTAACATTAATAAAGCAAACCACATTGGACCTTCACTGTATGCTAGAACCACTTTGTGATATTATGCAGACATTCTGCTTTATTCTTCCTGATCTGCAATTCAGTGATTTCTTTAATATAATTCAATAAATGATTCATACATTTTAAAGTAACTATTAATGGAATTATAAACTCTTTGACACACAGATTCTATTGGATACCTACCTCGCTTAATGTAGGTGTTTATTAGAGATAAACACCAAAAAAAATAATCACCAAAGAATTAATTTATTCTATTACTTTTATTAGCGTTCACTGGGGAATATTAAACTTCATTTGTGGAAGTTTAGTTCACATAAAGGTTGTTAAGGGATGAAAGACCAAGTGCACTTGATTTCAGAGAATATATATTTTTCTAAACTATTTTTTGTCAGAATAATCCTATATAGGGTTCTCACATATTAGTTTTTATACTGGCAATTTTGAGGGTCTATTTTTGTAGTTAGAATGAATTAATTATGTTCCTAGAAAAATCTCAGTGTAATGACTTAAATCAAACTTTTAATTTTTCCCCACTACATATCTGGATGTGTAGCATCTCAGAAGTTATCTCCCTTCCTTTATAAATCCATACTTAGTGGGGGGAGGGGGATAAAAGATTGACACCTGCAGTGTAGTCGGGATTAATCAAGGACTGAGCCTAGAGAGTTTCCGCATATTCATGAACACCTGTTTTCTTGTTTTCTCTGCATTGGCTGTTTCAATGTGCTCAGCTCGGGAGCCCATGTAGTCTTCCTTTTCTGATCCTAGCCTGCATAGCTTCTTTCTTCAGTTGTACTGATTAGCTCAATCAAATTTATTCAGCCTAATTATATCTTACATAATTCAATGATAGTACATGCTCTTTGAAAGATGAGGTATAATATTGAAATCTTGATAACTTGGAAAGCCATACAATTGTTGCTTAAAATGCTTAAATTGTAAAAACATCTGTAGGGAGAAAGATAATTTATTTAAACACAAATAAATTACCTCAGCATAATTGTATTTTTTTTTTTAATTGAGACCTTCCATAAAATCTACTAAGTTTAGCCTCAGGCTCTACATCTATGGAGGATCACAATAAAAGCTTATTGATTTGAGCAAATATTAGTTTATTGAACTAAATCATACTTAATCTTCTAAATATGCTCTTACTAAATACAAAAGTCAGAGATTTCTTCCATCTAGCCATGTATCTATTCTTATGATTTAGAGGAAAATGCACTCAAATTTAATTATGGCATAGTCATGTGTATAAAGTGTATATACATTTTTCTTATAGCATATGACATTATTTCAATCTAGTAATACATATGCATTTTAAATAGGTCCAGATTGTTTGACACATATAACTGTTTTATAAATAATTCACAGTATTCATATTTTAATAGATGCAGTCTTTATCAGTTAATTATGCATTTTGCTTCCAAAGAACACCTCATTAAGATGGGATATTCCCAAACAGCAGCATAAGTGGCAAGAAGTAAATCCAAGTCCACTATTCATAAAATAAAACAGTATTTGTCAGCTGTTATTTATAAGAATAGTTGTGCATACAGAAATATGAATTCCATGCCTAATGGATAAAACGTCAACAAAAAACTATTAGTGTTTATGTTGAAATTTTTTATTTGTATCAGCAAAACCTACATTTAAGCATTTATGTTAAGATTGACATATTCCATATATCAATAACTATCAATTTTAACATTATTGGCCCCTGAATATTCTAGTTGAAACTTATGAATATGATAAAGTCATTACATGGTGTCTGATTTTCAATTATGCCACTTACCTACTATGTATGGTTGATATTTATCACAAAGCTCTTCCCATTTTTGAATGAACATAACTGCCCTCACTTAGCTCTTATTAAATTCTTCCCTACAATCATGAATTTGAGTATGTTTCAAATTAAGAAATGTGCTGTCCAGATTGCTTGCAAAGTTTCTGGAAATATTTCCCTCCAGCCCTCTGGATACTTTTAGTATACTGTTTACTTTTATTACAATTTGTGCACAACAGAATCAGTGGGATTCCTCTGTGATGCATTGCACTGATGAAATTTCTGAGATATATTTTCCTTTAAAAACCACTTAATACATCCAAATCATTCTTTTACATCTCAAATCCATTTCTTTCCTTTTAAATGTTTGAATTACATATGAGCATTTTTGTAAACTATAAAATACTAGATTGGAGATGAAATACAAATACATTTTGTAAGGCTGAGTTTTTGGGTTTTTTATTTGATTGTTTTAGTGGGAATGTAACTCCTTACTGTTTATGAAAAAGTAATGCCAACAAATACTGCATATTTTAGTTATAATAATAATATGATAAATACCAATGTACTAATCACACCACTTGTGACATAAAGTTTTATCTATGCTTTTAAGGCTTTCTGTGGATTTCTGCCCTCCTCACCCAAAAGAGGCAATATTTTGCCATTTATTTTTTTTCCTAAGGTATATTTTATTTCTTAAAAGTATTATTTAGATTTTAGCACCAGAATCTGAACATATGAATCAGATGTGCTTCTTTTTAAATTTGCTGCTTTAATGTTATCTTTATGCAAATTCATTAAAAATATACTCAGGAGAGAGTAATGTAAATTACCTCATAATGTTGTTGGAAATTAAAACTTCATGCAAATTTTCATTTGGGCAGTCATTAGCTTTAAGTGTGAATGGTACAATAATGTATTTCTGTATATTCATACAAACTACTAAGTTTATCTTCTTTTTTGAAGGGGAAGCATAAAAGAATGTGGCAAAGAAGATAAATTCCTTTCTTCTCATTCAGACAGATCAGAAGCAAATAACAGCATAAGCACTTTTTTTTTTTTTAAACATGGGAGTGTTAATTAGTCTGTGTGATCATTTCCTTGGTAAATTTCAGTTTTCCATGCTAAATTTCCATTTTCTATGATATCTTAAGTCCTGTTTTCCCAGAATTCATGATTTGTTAAAAATTCATCTTGTTTTTCTGATAAAACATTTCCTAGATTCGATTCTTTCAGGAGGCCTATCAAGTCAAAACTATATTCATAATAATACCAAAAGGTCATTTGCATTCCCACTCTCTAACAAATGTATGTAGACCATAGTTTTTGACATGCTACAAGTATGATGTCATGTGTAATATCAAAATAATACAATACAGAGATAGATTTTAGCATCTTCCATTTAAAAAATTTTAAAATTTGCAAAATGCAAAACAATGTGAATTTGCTATTTTTTGAAAATGCATCCTTTAAAAACTAATGTATGATTTACGGTAACATATAATTGTTTTATTATGGCTTCATTTTTTACTAATTTTTTTTTTTTTTTGGTGCCAAGAACCAATCGCAGGTCCTTGCTTATGCCAAGCACATGTTCCATTATAGAGTTACACCTCTCAAATCCTATGCACTTTCTTAACATATTACACTATTTTTTAAAAATTCTTTAATTTCAAATACCTAAATACTGATAAAGATAACCCACACAAACAAAAGCACTTTAGTTCTCAATAATATTTAAAGCTTTTAAGGAGTCCTGAGTCTCAAGTAGATTTCAACTAAATCTCTCTCTTCATTAATTAATTTTGCTGTAGTATATTACAAACATTCCTGAATTTAGTGAAATCTGTCATTCTAGTGCCACAAGATTGGGAATACATGCAGGCTGGTGTTTTGTTTTTGTTTTTGTTTTTTCACCCCTCGTGAAGACAGACATGTGTACTTTATCTTTTCCAGGTCAACTGTTAATGTAATGGAGTATAGGGACTCCAGAAAGTAATCCATAATTTATTTGTTCTTTGTGAGCTTTCTTTTTGCTTTGTTTTTCTTTCTATACAGAGAGAAGACATAAGCAAGAATTATTTGCCAGTCTTATAAGAGAGAAGTATTTCCCAGAGGATTTTCAAATCAATAGTGCACCTTTAAATACATGAATTGGGCTGAGAAAAAGAAAAAAAAAATTGGATGTAATGCACATTCCTATCTCAATCATTTGGGAAGGTTTTCAAAAGCAATGGTACACTGTGTTAATCTAATTGTTCCATTTATTATACATAGCTTATAGATTATAAAATAATAATGAGCATACTATGATAAAACTTGGTTTATTTCTGATTACTAGGTGCATATATAAATTAAGCACAGAAGAGAGTTTGTGGTGTCATTTTTCTTCCTCTGACTTAAATTCTCTTCACTTTAGCGTTTATATAACTGTCCATAGCAAGAGACAATTCTATGATGTAGTGATTTGGTAATCAAAGGTACTTTAGAAGTTTTCATGTTGCACAAAATCTTTCCTTGGTTGCTGTTATCCTTTTGACTTTCCAGTCACCCAGTCAATATGCTTGAATAGATGTAACACAGGCTGGCTATGTAGCTCAGTTGGTAGAGTGCTTGGGTCCTGGGTTCAATCCCCAACACCGCAAAAAAAAAAAAAAAAAAAAAAAAAAATAGATGGACCACATTGGATTTCCTACCTTAAATAACTCAGCAGGGATAGAAGTTTGGAGCATATATTTTTCTTATCTTTGAAGCTAAAACATCTTCACACACACAATAAAATTATACCAATGTACTTCAATAAGGTTTTTATATTGTGTTCAAATTTGCTTATGGGTGAAGCCCTGGTTTTGATTCTCAGCACACACACACACACAGGACTTGGTTACTCTTTCATCCCTACTACAAAATTTCTTGGTAAGGATTGTGCCATCTTCTTTTATAGGCACAAGTAATCCAGGAAGTGGGTTCTATCTGAGTACTAGGGTAAATTGGCTAAAACTATATTGTCTAAAACCAGTCTTTGAGTAAGTATATAAAATAAGGCCTTCAGTGAATAAAATGGTTTGAATTCCTTTAATCCAGAGCCTATGCTAAACAAAGCACTTATTATTCTTAGACTTAATAATATACACCCAAACTACTTGCTTATTAAATATTAGGAAATACTTTGATAGATTATATTTATTATTGTTATAATTTATTATGATAAAAATATCAAAAAATCAATAATGTGCATTTTAAAAATCTCCTGAAATGACTGACTGGCCAGTAGGAATGATTTGGGCTTTAATCTAGTAGACTTAAAGTTTCTTTGGGCAAATATTAGAATTTAAATGTGTTTGAATTTTCAAAGTATTTGGAATACTATACATTTAATAGACACTTTAAAATATCTGTCCATGAATGAGTGAGATATTTCTTCTCTTAACACTGCCTTTCTACATTCTTAGAAGCTATGATGATGAGTAGAAAAGAAATGAAACCAGAACACTGAGAAGTAGAAGACACTATTCCAACTTGAAGTGGTGGATAATGCATACTACAATCAGGGAAATTTATTTATATTACTCTTAGTTAAACTATGTTGTAAGGCTCATGTTTAAAAAAAAGTATCATATAATTATTAGCCTTAAATCATATAGTTTTAACACTAATGGGTAAATAAAATGAAATTATGCAAAGTATTATCATTTTCAGCTATTATTGACCTTGAAGTCTCTAAAATTCTTCAGTTGATGTTCTCTGGGATAAATTTATTGTGACCATAGTAAAGAGGCAAACAGAACCAAATCACACAATTCTAGAATGACAATAAAGTTGAATCTCAAAAAAATTGGAATAATGACAAATAATATTATAACATATAGCCATTATGCATAATAAAATATTAGTTATTATACTAATTTTCAAAACTGGTGATAGAAATTTGCTTTTTTATATCACTGTTGAGATTCAATGATTCTTAAGCTCATCTGTCATCTATGTTAATCATTGCATGTAATATTGTTATTACATGTAATGCATCATTTCTAACTGTAATATCTTTCCAATAATTGTGGCAGAGTAAAGAACAATTTACAGATGGAAATGAATCAAAATTAAAAAGTATAGTTTTCTGGAATCTATTTTTTAAATCTTGTTTAAGAAACAATAATATATGATGATGATGATCACACATAAAGTTTTAAAAAGTTAAATTTTTCCAGAGTCATTTCTAAAGTGTGTTAAAATTATCTGAGAAGAATTCAAAACAGTTATTTTTCTCAAGCACATATTGTGTCAAAGAAAATCATGAAGAGTGAGAATATCATCAATTGATGGAGACTAATTACTAAGAATATACATTTCCAAAACCTACTAGCAGAAATGTTTAAATGAAAATGGTTATTATAATAAATCTCAGTTCAGTTTTAATCAACCTGAAAGCCTCTTTTACATTTGAGAGTGGTTTGAAGAATATTACTAAATCATTATGCACTTAAGATTATTATAAATTAATAATGTTCATGTCATTTATGAAGCAAATTCAAAATATGACAATATTTGTTTTGCATAACTTAAGTTGATTCACCTATCACACATTTGGAAGGAGAGTGCCAATTGTATTTCAAGCATTGTGGTAGAAGGATCTGGCTCAGTCAGGCAAAATTATTTATCCAATTTTTCCCAACAATAAGCCATTAAAGCCAGATCTGAGGCCTTGATAATAGACTCCTTAGATGTTACATATTCTATTACAAAGATAAAATGGAATCAATTTTAAAAATGCCTAGAGAAATATTTATATGGTCTCAAGAAGAAAGACAGTATATAGAAATATTTATTTGTTCTCAAGAGGGCAGACAGAATATCTAACATATGTCAATACTGGTTCCAATAACAAATAAATTATGAACACTGAAATGTGAGATAGCCAAGTGAAATAGAAGGAGACCATGTAATTACACTAGAATCTCTTTATTAAGTCAGATTTTAAAGGATTCACCAAAATACCTAAGGAGCAACAAATATTAAGTGGGGAAAATAGGTGGAATGGCTCATCATTGAGAACAGAAGAGAACCCAAGATTCCAGAATTATTTTAGTCCTATGAGACTGGTTCTCCCAGGAGCAGCAAATCTGATTTCTTCAGGAAACTATAAAGAGGGAAGAGGAAATGTATATTGGGTGGATTGTAAAGACAATTTTGGCTACCGTTTAACAGGAGTGAAATGATTGCTCACAGACCTTTTTCTTATAAGAATTTAATTGAAGCACAGGGACAAACACATTCTTTTCAGTATTTTTTACTAAATGATAAAAAAAATGGTTATAGTAAATGCTTGTGAATACCATTTATGAAGTGCTGTGTTTAAGGAACCAATAACAACTATTCTTATTTTTCAGATAAGAAAATTGTGACTTAAAAAGGCTGGTCACTTTTTCTATGTTCTGTAGTGGTGAAGGCTACATCTGAATTGAGGTTCTGCAAACTTTCAACCCGTTTTCTTATACAATTTATTATATTCCCTTGCTAAGGCAATGGATTTTATAATGATTTTTACTCAGTTAATCAAGGTTTATTATGCAAGTTATGTTAACTGCAATTGTTTGTGGTTCTTTGCAATTTATACTCAAAATCATTTCAATATATTGCAATGCAACTTTCTGGTTATGTATCAATACTAATCAAGGGGATACAAAGTTAAAAGTATTTATAATGTTAGAAGTTTTACACAAGATATTGAAATGTAATCAAATAAAATAATTAAATTAAAGCAAAAATAATATGCCAATTATCAAAATGAGTGATAGTCAACAAATCTAATAAAAATCAAGCAAAATAGTTACAACCATATTAAAAAGAGTGAAATTTAATACCTTCTTCTCTCCATAATATGTTAGCTACTGCAGCATGTTAAAAAGAAAGAGAAATAAAAATGAATAAAGATATTTTTGGTTCCATAGTTATAAACATAAACATTATAAAAGACAAAATTTCTAGAATAGAACATATAGGTACTATTAGTGACAGTGAATCAACAAACTGCTTTAAAATAACAAAACAAAAAAGTTCTTGGTCCACTATTAATGCTCTCTATGCATTTCTTTAAATAACCAGCTTTTCTTTAGATAAATATTTTGTTAATACACAATGCATCACTGAAAAGAACAGAATATTTAAATTAATTGTATTGAAATACATTTTAGAAATAGCTTTGGTCATGAAAATCATTTAGTTGACAATTTAGTTGCTGATAGAAAATTTCCAATTTTTAAAATGCTAAATAATCACAATATCAAATATTTCTACCTAATATGAAATATTCCTGAAGAATTATTCCTGTGAATACAGGAATTGAACACAAAATGTGCCTATGTATACTTACCCATCTACAACAACAGAGTGAAAATATGTCTAAATATATCTTTCTTATTTCAGTGCACACTGAATTATTTCTGGACAATAGTTTCATTAGACACTAATCAGGGACTACATCAGGAAAGAGTTAAACTATTGAAACAGAAATAGACCAGTTGAAAATATTCTCAAGGAACGTCCATTTCTTTTATAATTCAAGGTAACTATACTTTCAAAGCAGAATATGTGAAAAAAAGGGTAAATACTGGAAAAATTTATCCACATCTGATTATTCCCTGAATATTTTGACCATTTTACTTATTTTTAACTAAATCCATGAGTGTATTCAGCAAAGTCAAGAAGGTGTCTAGCCTAGAACCCCTCAGTGGAGGCTTAAGGTCTAGGTCATGCAGTTTTCAGCCCCTGCTGTATTTCTCTTTAAAAATAACTCATTAAATGTTAACATTTTTGTGATTTTACAGTGTTTCCAATTCATTCACAACATTTTTTCAAACATGCAAAAATGATGTGCATATTCCTTTAGCACACTTGTGGTGGTGTTCTTGTTGCCTACCATGTGATTGGAAAAAGTATGAAAAGACTTCAAGCTTTCAGTTCTAAGGTGAGCAAGTTCTGGTGATCTCATGTACCACAGGGGTGGTGATGGATATATTAACTTCATTTGATCATGGTATTACATAATATGTGCATATATCAACAATTTTGTATACTTTGAACATATGCCAGCTTTGACTGCCAATTTAATATATTGAAAAAATTTTTAAAATGAAAGGGCACATCTTATTCTGAAGGAGAAACTATAGACCTAGGAGGAAAAAGAATCATGGAAATAATTACAGCCATGTGATAAGTGAGATAGAAGAGGCAAATACAAATTCTAGCAAATATAAACAGAATGGTCATCCCCAAGGCGCAGAAGTAGAATAGTGCAGGATGACAGCACCCTGGTGGGGATGCTCAAGCCAGGAAATTTTATCCAAGCTTTGGAGGTTGGCAGGCATAGAGACATACAGAGGGTATCTACACATAAGAAAAAATATGTGCAAGGCATATCATGGCATATATCATAACATATTCAACACATTCAGAGAATTTCAAGTAATCTGGTACATTTGGATGGTAAAGTTGATAAGAAGATGAGGCTAGAGAATTCGAGCACAATGAAAAAAGTAATTAAATTTTCTTCTATAGGCTCAGCAAAAACGAAGCCACGATTAGTCATCATGTTCTCACCTATAGATAAAGGTAACTAGACATATGTTTCTGATATTTCTATCCATTTACTTAGTATTGATTATCTAGCATGTATCAGATATTAATAATCAGTGCTAACAATCCACAGGTTAGGATGGACCTCCATATCTGTTCTGACAGAGCTTATCTCCTAGTTGTAGAGATAAAAGGTATTCAAATCATGACAGGAAAAATTGAAAATTTCTAATTTAAGATGTTATAGAAAAGAGGAATACAAAAATATAAATGATTTTATTGTATAGTTTACACATAGTTCATGAAACTGGGTGAAACTTCTTTAATGATAAACTTTAAGATAAATATTGAAAGATAAGTGAGAATGAATTAAATGAAGATTTTAGGGATTAGATTTCCAGATATAGGAAAAGATATGCACAAAATCCTAGTGGCATATCAAAGCATGGTCATTTTAAAATATTAAGGACATAAGGACAGAGGCATTTTTTAGTATAGGCAATCATTTATGAGAAATACAGAGAGCTTGTGATACTAATATGAGATAAAGTAAAATTCAAAGCATTGCACAAGGAATTTAAATTATATAATCTAAAAGCATGGTATTAAAACATAGGGTAAAAACTCTAAGAACTACATATTAAATGGACAAATCACAGCCTGACTCCTTATCACATCACTGTAAGTATTTGAAAAATGAAGGGAACAAGAAACATAGTTTCTACAATTATGAAGATAGAATTACTGTATTTATAATAAATGTTTTCCATACAAAAAGTGTTTTCAAGTTTTACTGGAAAATGTTCAAGTGTGGACACAAAGTAAACTACAAAATAAAAGTACTTCTTTATTCTATAGGTATATTCCAATAATCAGAAATTGTTTAGGCAGTCTCAGACAACAATGAAGAAAATATATGTGTTAAACCCAAATAATTCATAAGTAAGGTAAATGTTTTAAATAATAAATAGAATTACATTTTATATAAAACATAACAAAAAAAGGAGAACTCAAGAAGCAGGCCCAAAGGGTTTTAGATGTAGGATAATGAATAGACTCTATTTGCTTACTGAATAAAATAAATAAGAGAAAGAAAGAGAGAGAGCAAGAGAGAGAGAGAGAGAGAGAGAGAGAATAAGGAGGCAGAGGAGGAGAGGAGGAGCAAAAGAGGGAAGGAGAGAAGGAAAAACTATAGTTATGATTTTAAAATAATTTAAAATGCTTTATGAGTATGTTTGTTAATCAGGATATCATAAAAAAATTCAAGGAAATGGAAGTTCCCAAACTCAACATAAAGCAAAAAAGTGAATAAAATTACCATAATAAGAATTTAAATATTTAAAAAAATAATTTCCTCAGGAAATTCTCTCAAGGTTTCAAGTTTTTGTCATGAATATTTATTGCTTTTCCTCAAAAATTGTTTAACTCCAATTGCATTTGATATTATTAGAATATAAATCAAGATGAAAACATTATTATTAATTTATCAAATTTCAGAAAACTGATGCCAATACCTGATAATAGTAGAAGAGCAAAAGGAACTACAAGACAATGTTACAATGACCAATATTGTAAATAAAATGTAGGTAAAATTTGTCAGGATATTAACAAGTTTGATCACAGACAGAAATATTTCTGGAGTGAAAGAAGAATTTGGTAGAAACATAATTAAGAAATCAATTTAACATATCATATTAGCATGGCAAATGAGAACCACCAATATAATTTGAATAAAAATGCCATCTGCCATTTTGAATAAAAATGTCATAAAAATGACAAAGTACATTGAATATTATGAAATATAATATAGACACTTATTAAATTAATAAGCAGAATAGAAGCCTAATTAAGTCAATAAAAATAATAATAAATTACCAAAATGATAAATGGAGAATCAAAATAGCAGATTTGAATAATTAATTTTAATGAATACAACAAATCATTAAACCAAGAAACAAGTATATAAGAAGTGTCAATTAGAAATAAAATAACCAGATTTTAAGATAAAATAAGTCACAGAAATATAAAGTCATAAAATGTAAGATAGGTCATATAGGTAGCAGGATACAAATGTCCAGTTTAATGATCTTTTGTAAGCATGATAAGATGTATTATAAGATTTTATCTACAGTGGCCTAAAATATAAAGTATGATGAATTTTGAGAGTCTACTAAAATTTAAAAAGTATAACAAACCAAGTACAATATTTACTGTAAAAATACGTTAGATAGAAAGCTAAATTATTCATAGAGAAAATATTGAATAGATAAAATTTATACAGATATTACATAAATTAAAATTGCATATGGATGGAACAGGGGCCATAGATCAGGAACAGAGTGCTTATCTACTATGCCCAAGTCCCTGGAATTAGTCCCCAGAACCACACAAAAAAAATTGCACATATTATTGTTGTCTTTTTACAACATATTCCATTTTAATGCACAAAATTAGAATGTGCATTAAATAAAAACAAAATTGAATTCAACTACCCTGGTATAACAATGAAGACTTTTTCTTGTATGTCTTCATTGTTTTTCTGATTTTCGTGTAAAGTGTACATTTACAAGGGTATTTCTGATACAATTTATACAGATAATATTGCATTCTGTTTATTCATTAATTTTAAGATGTCTAGTCTTCAAATACACAATTTTAATAACTGTTCCACTATGTGGACTTCTGCCTTTTAAAATGCTTTATTTCTTAATTACCAATCTAAACCCGATACCTTAATCAGAGCCTACAATAATTAATTGGGTGCAATAAATAATGTTGACTTTTGGCTAATTTATACATGTTTGTGTTGTATGTATTTGTTCATATGTCTGTCTATTTACTGTGATGCCAACTCTTCTACTTAGGTATCTCCATTATTATGCATTTCCCCAAGAGAAATGAGAATATTTAAAGTTTTAAACATAAGTTCCTAAATTGAATTCCAAAACATTCCCAGCAGTACCACTATGAGTCTATCAAATCATTCATTTTGTAACATTTAAGGTGAGTTATTATTATGTGTGTGCATGCAAGTTTGCACAAGTTTAGTACATAGGAATATATATTATAATATGTAAATTGAATTGATCATTAGTAATATTGAATATTATTGCATATATTTAAATAAAACATGGCACTCATGTCTTAACTCATTTTTTCTATAAGGGTATTATTATTTATTTTGCATTTCTAACAGTTACTTAAATAGGAATGGCTTTCTTTCACCATATTAATATATACTTCATACAATATAAACAACTACTAATAACAAATGCATTTTTGATCATGCTATTCATTAGTTTAAACACACATGTATGCATACATTCTCACAATCCTTAGTAAAGCCTATGGAATATGGTGATATGCCTTGCACCATATAAACTCACATATCAATCATCAAGTTTTTATGACTCTCTTACCAGAATTTTTCACCTACCTTTTTTTCCCTCCAGTCTTAGTATTTTATTTATGGTAAACCTGTCCAGAACCATGAGTTTGAAATTACTTTTTCTTCACATATAGAATCCTGGGAAACACCTAACATACTCCTTAATATACAGTAAAAATTATCTATTCTAATCTCTTTTATTCATAATTGAACAATAAAAACCTCAAAGTTATAGACTTCATAATTCAACAATCATTTACTACATAACTGGAATGTAAAAATTCTTTCTGAAGACAGCATACACCTTCTAATGAAAATGTGGTTCAGCAGAACAGATGCCTGATAGTAGTTATCTTTATAATTAATGCCTTTTAATAAAAATCCTTATTTTATATATTAGGAGCTTATGATAATATTAAAAGTGATAGATCTCCTATTAAATATGCTATCTATGAGGAGATACATTTGGAGAGCTAAATGATATTGTATATGCAACAGCAATAAGATAGTTAACTATGTAACAGCATGCTACAGTGCTGAACAGATATTTCCTTGGTTACTCATTTGTAAGGTGCCTGACTTTTCAACTACATAGGTTTTTTTGCTTGTCCTTCTCCTAGTCTGAAAACTTAAGCTTTTTACCACTGCAAGATATTTTTTGATAAAGTGCACTTATGTAAGCGTAACATTTAAGCTAGATGTCTTATTGACTGCTTCCCTGTTGGATTTAAGAAAACGACTTAACTTCAGGAGGCAAATGAAAAAGGGCAACGCTAAAAGAAAATGCAGATAAAAATTTAATGTATCTGAAAAAGTGTATAGTTAGTGTTATGGTAGTTGAAATTTTTTTGACTGTACATATGGAGAATGAAATGAGACATTTAACCATGCTATTTTTAGGCTGGAAACTATATTAGATATGTCAAGAGCATTGCTTGCCATATGCCTAATTCAAAGCCACTTTTAAATGAACCCGTCACTCTTTTAGCACTGATTGAAGATGATTTCCCCCTGTGACTACACAGAATCTAAATCTAGTGTCTAACAATAGCTGATTAGGCCAAAGTGCCCAGCATACATTAGGGGATATAATCAGAAACTGGTCAGTAAAATATGGTCTTAATTCCCACAATGTGATGAGATAGGATTTTCGGGTTATTTGGGGAGTAGTTGGAATCAAGAAATTATGCTGGAAAATGTAGAGTAGAAATAGCAGGAATTGTAAGAATGCATACCAAAAGGCACCATGAGGCACAATCAGGGTCATGATAATTTGCGATAATTCAGAGTAAGGCTCACAAAGACATGAAAGAGAAGAACAGTCTATGCAAACTATGAGAGAGGCAATAGTGAACCAGTGCAATAATATGAGTTTCTGGGTTCTCAGTGTGGATACATACCTTATTGTTTCACATTGTCAGCTTAAAGTTCACTTAAACTTTAAAGTTACCAATGGTTTAAATGAATAGAATGAGTCTACTTCTGATAATCAAACAAATCAAATGAGTCTAACTATATCCATGACAAAGAAAGAAGTGTGGCTATGTCAGAAGATTAAAGCCATCACACAAAACAAATAAAAATGACATCCATCTTTTCCTCCAGTGGCAAGCAAGTGAACACACCACGTGCAGTGGTTAAATCCTGATGTCTGGCAAATTACCTCAAGCTTGGTGGCTTAAAACAGTGGTCTACATGGGAATGGCTTGACTGAGAGGATTGTGGCTTCAGGTAGGGGTGTTTCATAAGGCAACACTCATCTAAATGCTTGACTTGGGGTGGAAGATGCACTTCTAAGGTGGTTCATTTATATGGCTGGCAACTTGGTGGCTGCTAGCAGGAGGCCTTGATTCTTTACTCCTGGCCTCTCCCCAAGGCTGCTTCAGAATTCTCAGATTCTGCCAGTGGGCTTCCCTCAAATGAGTGATCAAAAAAGCAAAGCAGAGGACTTTATGACTTGGCTTCTGAAATCATTTACCTTCACTGCCATCCTGTTTTCCATATGATAGAGACCTTGTCTGTTTCAATGTTAGAAAAGTTGGGAAAAGGGTATACATGACAGGAAATGAGGATGGATCCCACATGGTCTCAGGGTAAAAGACAACTGCCTCTAAGAAAACATAATTTCAAGAAAACTTTTCTAGCCAACAACCTCTTAGCCAAATGGCCAACATCTAAACTTCTCTTTACATGGAAATTCTACACCCAGCATTCTTAGGAAGTGGTTTATCTTTCACAAAGCTTCACACAAATGATTGGTTAAGGGTTTTATATGATGAACAATAAACAGTGACATCAATAAACCACCATGGGTAATTAGCTGCAGATAAGTAGTGGAGAAATGTTTCTTTCCTCTTTTGTTTTGACTTCTTTGGAAAACAAACCAGAGGGACACTGAAGAATTAAAAAAGAAAACAGTTATAAAATATATTCAGTCTTTGGCATATAATCAGTTGCTCAATAGATATTGGCTATGAAGATATATATACATATATAATGTTGAGTCCTAGATAGAACTCAACATTAGCAAATGCATAAAATGAAATTAATCAAAATATATGCAAAAGAGAACACTGCATAAAATTGTATCTTGATATATCATTAAGGCTATATAACAAATGTCCTCAATATCATTCAGGACAACAAAATTATTAAAAATACTTGGATAATAATTAGCATATGGCTACTTAGGAAGAAATTTAGGGAGATAAACCTTTCAACCTTTCTTTAATTCTGTTGCAAAACACTGTATAGTTTAATAAAAGGATATTTATTACCTCACCTATACCAACCCCCTATTTAATATGTACTTAAATGTATGTTTAATACATCACAATATATATGTAATTTTAACATGTAAACAATTATATTGAAATGTAGTGTAAACTAAATGACTATCCTATCTTTGAAAAAATGGAATACTTTAAAATAGGTCCTCAAGATAAATAAGGATTGTTAGATATTTTGTATGAGAAATTGCTAACAACAAATTATAATTTAAAAGCTTGAATTATCCTGATATTAGGCATTTTAGTAGATACATAACTTATAATTCAGTCAAATTGACTTTTGTTTAAAGATGTAAAACAGATTAGAGTAATGGCATTATAAGAGTATCAGATACAATAAATAGGATAATAATGAAATTTCTGAAATATATAGCAAAGAATATGTATATACAAATATATATACATATATGTGATTTATATCAGCCACAAATTATATATATATTTACATATATGTATGTGTACATATATGATATCACATTATTTGAAAAGGTGTTCATGTAGAAAATTGTATCAATTTTCATAAAAGAAAATGGTTATAAGGTAACAGGGATTAAATTCACACTCGAGAAATTTCAGAAGAAAATTTGTTGCATGGACCATAACAGACAAATGAGCTTACCTGAAGACTTCATGAGCACCGAATGAGTTAAAAATGTCAAAATATTTACTATGGTGCCTGGCACATATACTACCCCCATTCATGCATATATAAATGTGTGAACACACAACATATTTATGTATATACATGTGTACATATATATTCTAAAACAAAACTTGTGCTAAATATACAGAGAAACAAATATTTGAAGAGAAGAATTTTGTGCTGTGATTGAAATATGAAACAATTTGCATCAAGAATATGTTCTATATATCTTATTTTTTGATGATGAAAATTAAAGTAGTTTTAATATACACAGTGCAGCTGATGAGATCCTTAAATGTCCCTCAGATATTATTTCCTAATTATTACAGACCTTAACAGATCAATGGCAAATTCTGCAGCAAATTCTAATTTGTGTTCTCTTATGATTGTTTCAAGTGCTCCCTGGGGTTGATTAAAGCCCATATGCTTTTGGTTTGCTTTTAGACACAATAAGCACAAAACTTGGCACTCTGTTACAAGCAGAATGTAACAACACTTGACATCTCAGCCTGTTAAAGGCTTATCCTATACTAAGAAGGCCATATGTAGTTGGATTAAATGGACGACTAATTCTAGAACTGAAGTTTTCCTCCCAAAGAACCTTAAATATATCTTAGTTCATGTAGAATTTCATGATAGACAACCATATATTTGTGTTATGCAGTAAGAATTTTGATGTAAAAATATTAATTGGATAATTAAAAGTAATAGTCTCTTTCTTAAGGGATTTCAGTTTCATCATGGCGTAACTGGTAGTATTTTGAAGGCCCTAACTCTGGACAAGTTCATTTTAAGAATGCATGTCCAATTTGCTCATGGAGTCCTCTTCGTTTATTGTTGAAGAGGATTATTTCATACCAAACAATTCCACATTAGCCAGAATCTCTCTCTTGGATATTTTTATTTATTAGTGTAAAAGTAGTACTTACTCAAGAAATATTAGTTTTTTTGCTGTGCTTGAATTAGTGGAGAGAAAGGGATAGGTTCTGCTCAAAGTGATATAATATGATCTAGATGGTTGATCCCAAATTTGCAGTGTCGTTGTCTCTCATATTTGTTCCGTTAAGTTTCTTGATGGATATATTACTAACTATTAGAATTTGCTTATTTTTACAAAGGAGATCAGATGAATCACATGAAATTCATGGTGTTTTTAATATTATAAATTAAGAAATAAATTCAATAACATATTTAAAGAGGAATACATGTGAAACTGGAAAAATGTCTCATCACCCCCAGGATTCTTGGTTTGTTTTTCCTGTGATCATTAACAATGCTTTTTTTTACATTGCTACATTAAATCCCCTAGTCATAATATTATGCTATTATAAAACTCTAATCTTTCAGGAGCCTAAAGCCTTCTCTGTCGCAGTATTGTCATTAATGGTGATAAGTATCTGTAAACAAGTTTGAGAGCCACTATTCTTTCTAATGAGGTTAGAAGGGATTTTAGAGCATGGAGGAATGACATTGTATGACTTTTGCTGCTCTAATAGAAAACAGCATGCTCGGTGATTTATAAAGATTTCTCACATTCTGGCAGTTAGGGAGTCCAAGGTTCTAGAATCTTGTGTGGTCCCTCTTTATATACCATACATAACAGGGAGAAAGGCATCACATGGCCAGGGGACAAGAGAGGGCAAATGAAGCCTAACTCACCTTTAGAACAACCCCTGCCCAGGATAACTGACCCACTTCCTTGACTAGCACCTACATTCATAGTCAACTTTTAAAGGCTCCAGTTCCCAATATCATTATTTTGTGTTCTGAAAAACCCTGATTCCAATGTAGAATAACTAGTCCCAAGGTATTGTGAAACCAAAAAAAAAAAAAAAAAAAGAGGTAGACAAGATTGCACCAAGCATGATTTATTGACTTACTGACAGCAGTGTGGTCCTAAGTGGCAGCAAGACCTAGTAGATCTATGCTATTAGTGGCAGAAGTAGGGGTGTATATATTGCTCAGGACAAGAAACAAAAAATGAATTCATCCAAGCTAGAATGCACTTGGTTTACCTCAAACTAATGTCAAAAAAGCATATTCCTGGTACTAGCTTGTCATAAAGCTCCACACACCATTCTAATGTCTATTTAAAATATGCAAAGAAACCATGTAAGAAAACACAAACAGGGTTACTGAGAGCTAATCATGGCAGTTTGAACTCAAGATGACTGCAGTCAAGTCAAGCTGAGTCCATACATATTGGTAATTAAATTTCAAGAAGAGTTTTGGAGGAGAACTTCAAACCATAGCAGGTATTGATATTAAGACTGGGTAAAGAAAAAAAGGTGCTCCACTGCCACCAACATTATAAATCTGAAGCTCTACCCACATTATTTTATTTCTTCTTGTCTTTTTCCTTTGAAACCCAAAATGTTACTACTCAGAGTTGAGTTACTACTTCAAATTGTATCAGTAGAGAAAAAAAATAATGCTGGAAAATAAAAACAAAAGGAAAATACTGGTCTGTTTCCCTCTGGTTCTACTTGCCCTCTGTGCCCCTCTTTCCCATCTCTACTCCCTACCATAGTTTCTGTATTAATGAGAGAGAACAATGCCAGCTGCTCTTCTTCCTTCCATTGTCAACTTTGAAAAAAGGGCAAACAACAGACAGTAGTGCCACTCTAGCAGCTGCAGTTACTGGCACAGAGAAAAAGAGAATGAGGTCAGAGATGCTCAACAGAGAAGTGACAGAGAGAGCAAAGAAATTAGGCCAAGTATCAGCAGTGTTGCCAACCATGGCTGTGTTAAGAATAAATGTTGGCACTACAAAGTGAAGATTTTCAGCAAAAGCCTCCTGAAAACACAGTGACTACACACATTTGGAACCTTAAATTACTGCTCACTCTTGAAAATAAAATGTGATAAGGTAAGATTTTAGATATGATATAAACACTTTCCCTTATATATACACATGTTAGTGTTTGCACACATTTTCCTAAACTCTCTTCTTTCCCATACTCACTCTACCAGAAGGAACAACAAAGGATAATTGTCAGATTTTAATAAAACTATAAATGTTATGTTCTGAAACATTTTTTTCAAATTCGAGAAAGAACTGGCATGTGTGAATATGAGATGCTATATGGATCTCTTTACAGAGTAATACAACACTAAGACTAAAATGAAAGAGTTAGTTGTTTATCATACTTTCCAATAAAGGGGTAAACAACTACTAAATATATTGAAACAAAATATTTTGAGAGTAAATACAAACAAAATATAAAAGATCTAACTTGCTACCCTTTTAAAATAATCATTTATCTAGAATATAGTGCTATCATTTTTACTCATTTAAATAAATTTTACCCATTATTTAATACATTTTTAAAAGTTTGAAGCTAATGATCTTGACCCAAAACAATATCAATGATGGTAATTAGAACAACATTTGTTGAGACCTCATTATGTGCTATATTTTAGAGCATTGAATCCACTAACATTTCATTTAGACAAATATCTAAATTGAGTTAATTTCTGTATTAACTTAATCTAAAAAGGAAAAATAAAGGAAGTATGTGCTCAAAATATGAGGGTAACTAAATAATCTGAACTAAGTCAATGTTCCAAAAGCAAGTTGATGAGCAAAGCATCCATTTCTCTTGAATATTACTCCAAATGTTTACAAATTAGACTCTGAAGCCAACATTGTCTTTCTGGACAACATTATACCAATCGTATGTAGATATGGAAATGAAAAAATACTCATGGAATTACAAAAGCATGAAAAGTTGACAGTAGCTTATCTTCTTTTATCATAATAGGATCCTTCTAATGTCAATTTAGCTCTAATTTAATGGTTGCAAATTAATAAACAGTCTAAGACTTAATCTTAGTCACTGACTATTTTAACATGATTGTTTATTATAAACAAATTTGTGAATGTGATGAGTTTTTTTTTTCCTAGAAATTCAAGCAAGCTGATAAAACAATACTGGGAAATTTCATTATGCCAAATAATCTTCAAAAAATGAATAAAGCCAATCTAATCTCATACTGAGTGTTCACATTAATTGCATTCCAGCAGCGTGGTGTAATGAATTTTGTGATACATATTTCAACTTGAAATTAAAGAGTAAACAAAAAAGACAATTTGTCTCATGAACTGTTGGGAATTCAAATTTAACTTAATCCTACCCAGGTAAAGAAAAGTAGTACTCATATGCCTACTATATGCTACAATTAAAGTCTAATTAAATTAAAATGATTTTTATTTTGGTAAGTCTTTGATAAATCCTAAACAATATGTGGAAAATATTTTCTTTGCAGACATATAGCTTATAGGTGTTTCCTATTTTGGTCTTTTCTGTTCATGCAGTTCAAGGTGCCCCTTAATCTGATTCTATACAAGGACAATTTCTCAATACTGCAAATTCCAAGTGAGTATTTTTATAATCTTATTAGTATATGACCACAAAGTTAACCAAATATACCACACACTTCATGACTCTTCCTTTGGTATGATATTCTCCTGTGTCTCCAGCTGTGGAAGTGTCACCACAACCACCAATGAACAGTTCACATTTCACCACCTCAGAAGATACTACATTATTCAACTTCCAAGTTTTTTCTGTGTATGCAATCCTGTCACACTTGCCTTATATGTCTGTTATGGGAATTATTTTTATTTAATTATACAGTATAGTTTCCCTTTATTTCTACTTGCACTGAACTAGAACCTTTCTGAATGTGGAAAATTGATTTATTCAGTGTTGACCACATGCTGGTAACGTGTTTACTTGTTTCTAACAGGTGACAGTATGAATGAGCAAACCTTTTGCTCACTCTAGATATTTTTTTTCTTCTTACAATGAAAACTCTTAATCACTTTGCAAATTTTGATAAATGTCCCTTTTATACCGGTCATTTAAGAAACAAATAATTAAATACAAAATAGGGCTGGGATGTGGCTCAGTGACCATGTGCCCCTGAGTTCAATCCCTGGTACACACCCCCCCCCAAAAAAAACAAATAATTAAGTCTGTAGTAATACTACCATAATGTTCATATACTTTGCAAGGTAACTAGCTTCATTCACTTTTAAATTACCTAAATAAAAATATAGTCTTTTTAAAGAGTATGTAGTAAATTGATTTGATTTTAATGGAGGACTGGAAGAAATTAAAAGGTAAATTTAAAAGAAGTTTTAAAAATATAGCAAAATATTCACAACATGGTAAGTGCTTCCTATATAATTTCTGAATGCCTTGGTAATTCAGTTTCTCTAATGTGTGTGTTTTCTGGCTCAAAAGGAAACTGCAAAACCAAGTCTGACAGATAATGACAAAATGATTTTCAAAAGATGGTAAAACTGACAATAATACTAGCCATATATGAATATTATTTTTCCAAACCTCACTGTCTTGGTATTATGCATCTTTTAAATTTTTATTATTCTAGTTGATCTGAAACAGGATTTCTCTGTGGTTTTAAGGTGTGTCTCCTTGATACCTTATGTGGATTAACATCTTTGAGTAATCAGGATTGGCACTTCAGTTTTCCTTGTCTCTGACGTTTTCTTAAAACTACAGATGAGTTTGCTTTTGGCTTGTTTGACTACTTTTATTTATCTATTCAGGATATAATAAGTTCCCGTCAGTTACTTTTGCTGACAATATCCTCAGGACAACTTTTTATGATCAGAACTTCTTGCTAGGGGCAATATTATATACCTGTAATACCAGATTCTCTGGAGGATCACTTGAGCCCAGGAGTTTGAGGGCAGCCTGGGCAACATAGCAAGAAGGTCTTGCTGATCTCAAAAACAAACAAAAGCCAAAAGAGCGTCTTACTTACAACTTAACCAAGTTGTTTTCTCTGATATTGTATTTTGCTTTATGAATAATATACTGAAATTAAATTCTGATATCAATATTAGTAAAATCATAAACAGCAAAATAATGGTTATACCATATATGTTATATATACTCATACATCTTCACTAGAATATCATGTAATAATGAAATCAGAAAATATATTAACAATTATAAAATACATTTTTCTTTTTAGTAACATGTCTTCTGAGTCCCAATTATATTTAGAAACACATTTTGTCTCCTTAATAGGTTGTATGAGTTGAAAACATATTTTGTTCATTAAAAATTTCTAAAAGTTTCTATTAAAATTTCATTATTTCATGAATGTTTCCAAAAGACTTATTGTCCTTCAGAGCAGAGACTAGTATAAACATATGTGTTAGAGAGTATATCAGTTTGAGGGGGGAAGATTTTTCCAGTTGGCACAAAATTTTATTGCATGAGAGTGGAAAATATCTTTTTTTTCCTTCTTAAATTTTTTTTTTATTTTGATTCATCGTACACAAATGGGGTACATCTTTTCTTTTCTATGGTTGCAAGGTGTAGATTCATACCATTCATGTAATCATACATGTACATAGGGTAATGATGTCTGTCTCATACCACCATTTTTCATACCCCCCCCTCATTTCCCTCTATGTAATCTAAGGTTCTTCCATTCTTCTCTCACACCCCCATGCCCATTATATATCACCATTCACTTATCAGGGAAAATATTCGGCCTTTGGTTTATACCCAAAGGACTTAAAATTAGCAAACCACAGTATCTCAGTCACATCAATGTTTATAGCAGCTCAATTCACAATAGCTAGATTGTGGAACCAACCTAGATGCCCTTCAACAGATGAATGGATAAAGAAACTGTGGTATATATACACGATGGAATATTATTCAGCCATAAAGAATAATAATATTATGGCATTTGCAGATAAATGGATGGAATTGGAAACTATCATGCTAGGTGAAATAAGCCAAGCCCAAAAAAACCAAAGGACAAATGTTTTCCCTGATAAGTGGAAAATATCTTTAGACATTTTATATTTAATATTTGATATGTAACACAAATATGAAAATGTACACAGAACTGGAAATTAAGGATGCAGAAAAATAATCAAATTGTCTGACTCACTTTCTCTGCTATATTCATCTCCTAATCAGTCAGTATCAAAATTCAGATAATTGAAAAAGCAGAGATCAAAAGGACACAAAGATGTATAATATGAGTTCTTTGCAAAAAGTTAATAGAAATGTGTGGCAAAGATTAGACTTCACAAAACTTTGAGCTAACACCTCATTTCTGTTCCTCACCCAAAAGCCTGGAATTTCAGAGGCATATTTGTTTTATTAACTCTTTACAAATGTATGCTATTATCGGACAGAATTTCTTTATTCAGAGGACTTCTAAGAAATTTTAGAGCAATGTTCATTGTACTGTTTCAAAAAAATAAATATATAGCTACTTAAAAAATAACTCACTAAATGGAATTATAAAATCTCAAAGGAATTCTAATATTTTCTCCTCAACATCATCAATAAAATATTAGTATATAATATGCTTTTAAAGTCTCATGGAGATTTTTATGTCCATTTAGAAAAAGTTCATTATGCTCTTTAATACTGATTAGGAAAAAAAGTGAATAGCATTAAATATAAAAATCAAAATGGAAATTTAATTACTTCTAGACATGATTAATATGAACATTTTGGTATGTAATATCTTCCAGAATGCTTTTTAATCAAATTATGAGAACATAGTACATATATTTTTTCTGTGTGATAAAATATTATATGTATCTTTAAATACAAGTAAATGTAGATCTACATTAATTTTTAATAATTTCAATGTATTCCATTGTAAAACCATACACATTTATTTAATCAATTCCTCAATGATGTGTGTATATATATATATATACACATACATATATATGTATTTTTTTGTATTACCATAAACAAAGCTGGGTTTCTTCTTAGTACCCTTAAAAGTCGACTTTTGGTTACTATGACAAAATATCTGAGAAAGTCCATTTAAAGGATAAAACATATTTTGGCTTGTGGTTTCAGATGTTTTAGTCCATGGTTACTTGGTCCCCTTATTTTGATCCTGTGGTGAGGAAGGATGTCATGGGCAAGGACCTGTTGAAGGAAAGTCATTCATCTACTGGCAGCTAGGAAGCAAAATAAGAAAAAGAGCATTGAAAGGGCTAGGAACAAAATATGCCCTTTAAAGGCCCTCCCTCAGGGGCCAACTTCTTCCAATTAGGGCACATTTCCTCAATCCACCACCTCCCAGGAGTACCTACCATCAGTTGGGGACCAGATTTTCAACACATGAACCTTTGGGGGACATTCTGAATGCAAACTATAACATCTATCTTTTGTATATTTTGACATTCACACAGAGATCTTATACTCAACATTGTCACTCATGTAGAGGTTTATTTAGTCTGCATGACTAAGACAGCCTAAATAAAATGCCATTATCACTTGTCATCAAATAATTTAGGCAAATTGTCATTGTGTAATACAAGATAAAATGGTAGTCCACTAAAGGTATATGATGTCTTACAAAGAAAATTCAGACAATAAATTAATATACAAAGCTTTAAGTCTTATTTTTCAGCGTAGGCAACAGGAATGCCTGTAAATCTGTCAATTTAGTGATGGTCAGATCACATAGTGTCTTGAAATATAACAAAACTCTACTAGTATTCAGAACTGGCAACATGTTAGAAACAGATTTAATTAAGGATATTGGAAAGGTTATTGTTAAAAATATAGTCTTTAGATATGGAAATCATGAGACAGATAACTTCATGTTTTGAGTCAACAGATGAAGATGAAACAATTTATGGAACAACTTAGTTCAAGGATGGGAGAATGTCATTGGTCAAATTAAGAAATATGAAAATAGAATTTATAAGAAATAATAAAATCTCATGAAGTAATAAATGCTTATCAAATATTGTTAACTGCACATGACTCATTACCTTAAGCATATTTTTATTAGAATAAGCTTATTAATATGTAAATGTCTATGACAGTTGTTAAATAAATAGTTTGGGGAACTTTGCAAAAGAAATATGAAATTAAAAGAAATATGAATATTGTCTTCCTGGCCTCTGGAGACATTAATATGAACTTTATATGTGATCTCATTAAATGTATAAAATCACCCTTTGAAATATTTTTTCTTTCTTTAAAAATAAAAAGGAAATGAGGATTAGAAAAGTTAGTTAATTTGCCCATACTACCAGAATCTGTCCTCTTTTCTAAGTTTACAATGTTGGATTCAAACTTTCTGTATATGTAAAAAACCTATGCTTTAACCTATTTTAAAACTCTTCTACTTCTAAAACAACTTAGTACATCATAAATATTCATATATCATTTGACCTTTTGGGTACAAGTAGAAGACTTCTACCATATTTCTAAATCTCTGTCTCATGAATTACACTTACTGCAGTTATGTAATCATTAATAAAATATATTTATACAAATTATTTAAGTAATTGTGTTATTTAATTAATCCATTGAAAATATTATTTTCATGTGACATGTATTAAATTTCCTATGTAAAGATCAAAGCCAAGGATTGTTAAGACATTCTAGGGAGAGAGTAACAGAGAGTGAGGTGATGGAAGAAGTATTACTTTATGTAGTATGAAAAATTTATTCCATCATGAGAGTTTATAAAGTCAGTGATTGGAAAATTAGTAATGGAATGGAGGAAGGATCTCAGAAAAGACCTATAACGTTTTGGAAATACTGTGACCAGAGTTAGTATTGCAGATGAATGGGAAAAGAATAAACAATTCAGTGAATGGTACTGAAATAACTGGATGTCCACTTTAAAATTAAAGAAATTTTTTCTGTAGAAAAATAGTATAAAATTAAATATTCTTTTAGAGAATCTTAAAATAAATTTTAGTACGTATTTACTAACTAGGAACAAATTATATCATTTTTGTTAACAATATAGTGAACTACAATTAATTTATTAAAATTAATTCTGGGCTGGGGATATAGCTCACAAGGCCCTGGGTTCAATCCCCAGCACCACAAAAAAAAAAAAAAAAATCAATTCCAAGGTAAAGATTGTTGAAATAGCACAATATTGCCAAGGGTAACACTGCTTGTAACAATGATAAAAAGAAAGGACATATGTATTGTTATGATATATTGATTATAATGAATTGACTATAGTATATTTTTATATTTATACATTATATTTTAGTACTTTCAAGAAGCTAGATTAAACATATTCCTTATTAAAATCCTGGCAAGATAGGATGCAATCTGTGCTCAGTGCTTAATGCAGTCAGTAGCTTAAATGCTTTCGATGGCAGTCTAGGTTTATATCACTTTTCATTTACCTTAACCTTGAAGATGAATCATTTTAATCTGAGAATTGACTCCTCTTGGGAATGGAAATATGTCAATTACTTATGCTATATACAAGATGCTTTCAAATAAATAACAAAAAACCTGCCTCACATATTTCATATCATCTTTTCCTATTCCCTCTTATAAGCACCACACAATCCCTTATGACTCATTTCTACTCTTCTTTGCATTTAAGTCCTCCCTGTGCATCACTCCATTAAGTCTTAGTTATCCAACTCTGTCCCTAAAGTAACTGTAGAGTAAATTATTTTGAAGCATGTTTTTCTGGTTCAATTTGTCACATGAGAAAATTTCCACTGAGCTCTGTTGACAAAATTGAGCACTGTAACTCAAAAGTTTTCCAATTCATAGATTAGGGTAGAAGCAAAACACAGACTCCTCAGCCATATGATGCTTTGAATGAGTCATTCTCTCAACAGTATCATATTGCTTGGAAATGTAATGTAAAAAAATTGGTTGCTACCACTATGACTGATCCATTATGTAGAAAATATCTGAATGGGTTACTATGAAGCCATAGATAAACAAAGTATGTCATTTAGTGTGAAACTTGTAAATCCTTCTTGCTCTCTTCTCTGCATCTTTCTAAAAGAAAAGAGAAGAAATGTGTGCTATAGAATTTTAAAAATACAATAAGAATATAAATTGAATAAATACAAAGGGGAAATAAAGTGTAGATTTTGCTTTCACTCTTGCAAAAATGAACTTGGGCAAGAGATTTTGATCTTTTATTTAAAATATCTTAATATTTCCATAAGAAAATAATGTATATTCCAATCAGTTGAATCAATCATTTTTAAAGTGTGAAGAGAAATAATATTTCATATTTGTGTACATATTATGAATGTCCATACACATGCATATCTGTCTACATCTATGTCTACATCTATTTATCTATTTCTAGAAGCATCATTCAATTTGGAAACCTCTGATTTCCAGCAATTACTAGGTTTTCTAGGCTTTTTCATATAAAAAGAAAACTGCAATGTTTCTAGCAAGGAATAGAAAGCTATTTTCAGAAAATAAGCCTGAGTCAAAGAAAAGGTACTGTATGTTTAGCAACTCTAATAAGGGCTTTATATATAAGAGCTGAACAGAAATCCCTTAATGTGATAATATTTATTTTACACTACAGATAAGAGAATCAAAGCTCAGAGAGGTTATACAATAGTCCCCAAGACTCAGAGCTACATGTGATCCAACTCACATCTTACTGCAAAAATCATATTTTTCTATTAAACCAGTGGTATTTTATTAATATATATTGTATCCTATCACCACCAAAAGGGAAATACTTTTGGTGTATTTGGACAAGTCATTAAGTTTTTTAAAAAATATGTACAAATAAAATCATACAGTTATCACTAATGGGTCTGTGACTGGTTCTTGTGACTTCCTTGAAAATATCTATCAAAATATAAACATGCCATGTATAATTAATATGGTCTGTGGCCACAAAATTACTAGAGGAAAATTTAGAGAAATTCTTAATTGGCGAATACAAAAGACAATAGTTTTTCCTAATGAGATCTCCAACTAATTTTAGTGTTGTTTTGTTATACAGAATTTTAACAAATTACTTAGTATTAGGAAACAATCCAAGGAAAACAGTCTCCTACCACACAAATATTATAACAATTTTAAGACTTCTTTTCTGGGAATTGAACCTAAGTCCTGGCACATGCTCTGCCACTGAGCCACACCCCCAACTCCACAATTTCAGTTTGTAATCTTCCGTAGCTACTCATTCTACTCAGTTTTCTTATTGAGTTTTGTCTTGATTTTAATCATTTGCATTCTTTCTAAAACATATATGATTGTTCCTAATTACTAGTGTGGTTTATAAATAGAGTGAAAGATTAGCAAAACTTACTATTTTTAAAAAAAATTTTTTAGTTGTAGATGGACACAATACTTTTATTTTATTTATTTATTTTTGTGTGGTGCTGAGGATCAAACCTAGTGTCTCACTTGTGCCAGGTGAGCACTCTACCACTCTACCACTGAGCCACAACCCCAGTCCCTTAAGAACATTTTCCTGGCATTACATGCTGAAAGGTTGTGTGTGTCACTGATTAAAGAAAGTGTGGCTGGATGTTTTACTATTGTAACTAGGAAATTATATTGAAAAATATATGATAAGCATTAAAAGAAAATCAGAATAGAGAGTCGAAATAAAAATATTTCATAAATATATCATAAAAGGGAAAGAAAACTAGAGTTTTCAATTATTTGTTGCCTAAAATTATTTTTTAGCAGAAAATGAATTGCAAATTGGTATTTGCAATAGAAATACATAAAAGTAATAAAGGAATTATTAGGGTCCATATTTAGGTCATTAAGTCAGTTTTTGTGTATTTTTTTAATTTTCTTTTTCTACCTTTTGACTTTTCTAAACATAGATAAATGTATATTGGCAGCTAGGACTGGGGTAATTTCTCCTTGGTCATTAGATCGACTCTATCTCTATGCACTTATTGATTTAAGAAGGAATAAAAAGACTCTAGGACAGTGTTTTAACTTTGTTCAAAATCTTGTTTCTGAGAAATGGATCTAACAATTTAGATGATCCCAAAATATCAATACCTCACAAAAACTGCATTAGTAAGAAGTATAAAAATTCAAGCTGAGAGCAGAGAGAAATGGATACGGTTCTTTCAAGAACATCCAGTTCTTATCCCAAAACATCCACACTATGGCATGTGTACTGGCCAGAGAAAGAAAAGACTTTGTTTTCTGACAGACTTTACTTGACAACACTGTAACAGGCAATTCAGCCACAATAAAAAGTAATCTATTTTCGGTTTCCCCAGCCCATCTATATCCATTAAGTTCTGGTGTTTTATGGCACAGCAGGGTGAATATAATTAACAATAATGCATTACATATCTTAGACTAGTTAGGAGAGAGAAATTTGAATGTTCTCATCATAAAAAATGAAAAAGCTTAGTGATGGATATGCTAATTATCCTAAGTCAATCACTGTCCAATGTATATGAGAAACAAAACATCACATTATGATCATAAATATGCACACATATTATATAAATCACGATAAAAAGAAAAAATTTAAAAGTAAATTTAAAAGAACTGCCATAAAATGGAGTTGGTGCCAGGGACAGTGATTATCTTGTGGAGGCAGTAACCATAGTATCTGCTGCATAAAAGGGCTGCTCCTCAGCCAAGGGGCCTGCGACTGCAGTACAACTGAGGAATAAAGAAATATGTGAATTCATTCAACCTATAGGATACAACTTTTAAATATTTGAGGACCTCAGATTCCCCAAATAATGTTTGGGAGAGGAATTTTGCAAGGGATTTAAATTCTTGCATGAGAAAATGGGAAGTTAGGACGCCTAAATGTCTTACATATGTTTGCAAAAAGAGAAAATCATTCCTGCATTGTGGTGAAAATTTCACAAGCTTTTTAAAAAATCTTTAAATATGCTTTTAGTATTTCAAGATCCCATCCCTCCTACATATGAAAATTGCTTTAATGCACTGCACATTTCATACTTCTCTGATGCCTTGTTTTTGTGGGGGGGAAAAAGCTATAAAAATATTCTTTCAAAAGCTATAAAGTTGAATATGGTGTGTATATACATGTGTGTGTGTGTGTGTATGTGTGTGTGTGTCTGTGTGCGCGCGCGCGCCCGTGCAATACATACACGTCTTTCTAGCGGAATCTTCCACAAAAAGAGAAGAGATATCTTCATCCACTCCTGCTTCATTCTTCGCGATACAAGTGTATGCTCCGGTATCTTCATACCGCACATTGCTTATGTGAACCTCACTGCCATTTGCTGAGAACAGAAGGCAAATGCAACTTGTAAACTACAATTTCAGTTTTGGTACAGTGCTTTCCGATTACACAGTCAAACAGTTCACTTAGCTTGTCCTAATTAAACTGTTTTCCTTCCTACTTCCATACTTTGGAAGCATGCCAAATTATTCCAGAAGCATTCAAGTGTTTGTAAACTGTGTAGTCATTCTATTACCGACACCCTAATACTCTGTATCAAATGCACATGATTTATATTTTATACCATTTCCTTTGTCCACATTGCATATGAAGTGGTTCATATTCATAACTACAATTTATTTATATAATTAGAAACCACTTTTTCCCAAGATTTTATAGAAACTTAACTAGTAGTGCTATTCATTTTCAAGCAAACACATATGAAAATTACACTCAAAGAATATTAAATGAGAATGTGTGTGCTTACTGTTGTCATTAAACAAACTTATTACTGAGTTCTTATTACATACCTGGAGTTATTAGAGCAGGAGGACAGAAAGATACTAACATATGATTGTCTTTAAGAATTTCAGTCTCTTTCCAGAAATTTAGTTAAAATAAAGTATTAAATGAAAACTGATAGAATCAATGTAAGACCAAAGAGTTAAGGGAACGATTACCAGAACTTTTAAATATTGGTGAGATAATATTTTAAGCAAATCTTTGAATAATTAGCTGCATTCCCCAGTGTGAAAGTGAGGGATAATTAATTTACAATATACTGGCAATAGGCAAATAAGGACTTTGAAAAGCAAAGAATGAACTATCAACTCTGAGGATGAGGACTGGACACTTGTTCCATCTGCCTCTAAAACTCTGTGTTTATTGTCCTCATTTGTTGAGGCTTCTTTCCCTTCTGTCCCCTCTGCTCCTCTCCCCTCTTCTTTCTCCACTCCCTCCTTTTCTTTATCTTTTCATGTACATGTCTGTGTGCATATCTCTGTGTGTTTTGTGCACATGTGTTCCATGTTCTCCAATCACAAGAATGCCATGTGTGGTAGAAAGGAATATGGTTTCTTGTTTGTTTTGGGTACTGGGTATTGAACCCAAGACACATAACCAATGAACCACATCCCAAGCCCTTTTTACTTCTTATTTTGAGACAGGATATCATTAAATTGCTGGGGTTTTCCCTATGTTGCTGAGGCTGGCCTCAAACTTGCAACCCTCCTGCCTCATTCTCCCGAATAGCTGAGACTAGAGGCAGGCACCACTGCATCTGTCTGGAACATGACTGTTTTTGACAGGAAGAAAACAATATAGGTGGTATGTCTGAGTTTGGGAAAAGAATAGAAAACCAATGGAAAAAACTTGAATGTCGTCCCTAGGAGTTAAAGGTTCTCAAGGGATGTGAATAAAAAATGGAGAGGCAATGAATGCTTGGGGAAGAATAATCATTTGAATAAATTTATTTTTTTACTTACAAATGCTTAATGCATATGCCCTCTTTTTCCCAATCTGTTTTTGAGAATCACTACTCTAAAACAGAGGTTGGCAGATTTTTGTTTTGTTCTGCTGCAAAAAGCCAGATAGTAAACATTTTAGGCTTTATGGGCCATATTACAGTCTCTGTGGCAATGAGTCACCTCTGTCATAACAGTATTAAAGCAGTCATCCACAATAGTTTTTTTTTTAAATGAATGTAGCTGTATTCTAAAAATAAATAAAGTAAACCCAACCTTTTATCTTCAAAAATTGATAGCTGTCTTCATTTGGTATGTGGACCTTAGATTACAAACCCTGCTTCTAAATGTTAGAGAATGAAGAGTACATTGAAACATGAATCAATCTCTTGTCTTACATGAAATATGGCTTCCTCCCAAAATCATACCTTTATTTCCAAGACTCACACTTAGCTTAAAATCTCTAGATTTTCATTGGAACTTCAAGTCAATTTATTCATTCTTTAAATCATCTTCCCCAATATTCTTACATGTCCTCCAAACACATATTCCTAGAGATTTTTCACTCTATTACTACAACTATCAACTCCTTCATTTTATTCATTTATTTATATGTGGTGCTGAGAATTGAACACAGTGCCTCACACATGCTAGGCAGTGCTCTACCACTAAGCCACAACCCAAGCCCTTATGTTTCTAATTGTAATAAAAATTTTTTCTATTTTTATTTTCAAGGGAATCCTTCCCTCCTTTCTTATTGATTTCCAGGTCTCTTTGTGCATCCTTTGTCCCATTCCCTTCTCTCTACTGATATTTGCTTCTGATAAGTAAACTACATGCTAATTATCCATTAGTCCTAACTTTTCCTACCAGCAGCAGTTGCTTATTATTTTTTCTTCATTTCAAAATCTGGAAGGATATTTTTATACTTTTTACAGCCTTTATATTGAAGACTGATTGTTACTGAGACATAAGAACAAGCTTAACAAATAAACACATATTAACAACCTCATGGAACCTTCCTATGAATCCTAACATTGTTGAGCACTTTCCCACTTTCCACTTTCTCCTCTCTTCTTCTGGAGTTATTTATCAATAGGTCTCCCGATTCTGCTGATTTTTGCTCTCTTTATTCTATTCACCTTAATTTGTTCAGTAATAAAATATCTGTGTTATTTTGGAATTTTACTTCCTCTCATTCACATATTATCCCATACAAGGCCGGGAGTGGTGGCGCACGCCTGTAATCCAAGTGACTTGGGAGGCTGAGTCAGGAGGATCATGAGTTCAAAGCCAGCCTCAGCAACTTAGTGAGGCCCTAAGCAACTCAGTGAGATCCTGTCTCTAAATAAAATACAAAATAGGGCTGGGAATGTGGCTCAGTGGCTGAGTGTCCCTGAGTTCAATCCCTGGTTCCAAAAATAAAAAATTATCCCATACATTACCACAATTATTCAATTATTGTCTAGACTTCAACTTTACATACAAAGGCTGAAGAAACACATGATGAATAAATGGATAATTAAATAATCATAGTATCTAACACAGTAGGACACTATAGTATTGATATATGTCCACAGATTTCTTCTCTTGGGTGGTCCTTTCCAGTTTTTTTTTCTTATCATTTCAAAATTTATCCATTTTCTTATGTATCTAAAATTGACAAACTTTAACATTAATTATTTTGTAAGGACCTCCAAATATGTCTTCCCACTATCCCTGGAAAAATGTATGTTTGTATAATACAGTTTACTGCTATTAAGGGGGACAGAGATGACAAAATCAGAAACCACTTAGACTTCACATCATTAGTTTCTATTAATCAAATCAATCTTCTTCCCTATGTTATAGACACTGAGATATAAGCCATAGTTTATGTGTACAAATTTGTTAGGTTTATGTCTATCAATATCTAGGACTCAGGTTTCTAAAGTTGAATAACAGTTTCATCAATATTGACTTGCAAAAGTAAGTAAACTTTGATAAAACTTTATTTAAAATGTTTACTAATAGAAGTTTTTCACTAACAAAGTGGAATAATAATAGAAATATCTGCTTATATAAATAATAAAAAATAAAATATACAATTTGTACTAATGTCAATTGAAGAAATTTAAAGGTGTGGAATAAGGAATATAATGCCCATGAAATCTGTATTTAAATGAAGTGATTTGTTTGCTACACCTAACAATGAAAATTGGATTTATACTTTCCTTCATGCTAGTATAATCAACAAATAATCTGAAATTACTTTAACACATTTTACCATTAAAAACAATTTATTTTCTACTTTCTACTTATTTGTGATTGTAATCTGTATAATTGTTTAATCATATATTTCAAAATATTAAGATTAGCACATTTTATTTAGAAAGAAATAAATTAATAACTAATACAATGTAGATGTGAAATACATTTAGTAACTAATTATTTTATGTATACAAAATATGCTAGAAAATATACACTAAATTTCTCTAGATTATTGAAAACGTCTATTAATACTTATTTTAATCTATTACTCAAGCATTTAAAGGTTAACTTCCACATATTTCTATAAGGAGTTCCAATTATTTTGTTCTGCATATCTGCTATAATTCAAAAGTATTTAAAAGATATGTAATTTAATATGTTACTTATCACCGAAAGGATGGCACAATTAATCATTATGGCAAGACTATTATTTAAAACATTAAAAATATTAAAGGACTCTCAAACATGTCTAATTATAACCATTATTTCAGATCCATTACATCTAACTTACACTAAGACTTATATTTTCTTGTCTCCTCAAATCATATAAAATGCATTAAAATTTTAGTATAAAATTTCTGCATGATCATTTAAGAGAGAAGGGGGAAGCAAGTAATAGTTACCTTGAAGAGTGAGTTGTTTGGAGAGCTTTGGTGTAATATCTATTCCATTCTTCAGCCATCCAAGCTGAGGATTTGGGATGCCCTCTGCATGGCACCTAAGACTTGCAGTTACGCCAGGTTCCCGAGCCTGACTCTCTGGGTACACTCGAATGACTGGAGGAACTAAAACAAAAAGTGAACAAAGTGAATTAGGCCCACATCCATCATTTAATATTCCAAAACAAATAAATGAAACTTGAAATATGAGAAATTATAAACTATATATTTTAATGATTTGCACAATTCTATAACATCTTAATTTATAAATACCGTATCCACTAAAATGTGCTAGTTTTACATGAAGAAAAGTAATTCTGGAACTGTGTTTGGAAAATTGCAATATGAGCTAGGATAACTTGCTTCCAAAATGAAAGAAGTCCACAAAGAATGACAAAGATGTATCAAAAGTTCATAGGAAGCAGATCAAAGAGCTTTCCACTTGCCAAATATGGAAAAATTTTAGTATTAAAATAATAAGCTAAAAAAATAAAAAATAAAAAATAAAAATAAAATAATAAGCTATCATGAAGAAGTATAAGGAATTAAAACTCAATGAATTAAATTACCTACAAAAATAAATATATGATGAGAGAGAAAGGAGAGCATTTTCTCACTAAATCATATTTGGATTGAGATAATAGTCCCATTTGCAATTGAATTTAAAAAAATAAACATTTCAGAATATTTTTCCAGTTTCTAGAAGTAATTTTTCTCCATTTAGAATGATGTTGGCCTTGGGTTTAATGTATATAGCTTTCACAATGTTGAGGTATGTTCCCACTATGCCTGTTTTTCAAGTGTTTTGAACAGAAATGGATGCTGTAGTTTGTTGAGTGCTTTTTCTGCATCTCTTAAGATTATCGTGTAATTCTTATCTTTAAGTCTATTGATGTGGTGAATTACATTTATTGAATTCCGGATGTTGAACCAATCTTGCATCCATGGAATAAACTCCACTTGATCATGGTGCACTATCTTCTTAATATGGTTTTGAATGTGATTTGCCAGTATTTTATTAAAAAATTTTTGCATCTATAGTCATGAAGGATATTGGTCTGAAGTTTTTGCTCCTTCATGTATCTTTGTGTGGTTTTGGTATCAGGTTGATACCAAACTTCATGGAATGAGTTTGGAAGGATTTTCTCTTTCTTTTTCATGGAATAATTTGGAGAGAATTGGTGTTAGTTATTCTTTGAAGGTCTGATAGACCTTCCTCAACTGAGAATCTGACTGGTCCTGGGCTTTTCTTTGTTGGTAGGCTTTTGATGGCATCTTCAATTTCTTTGCTTCAAATTTATCTATATCCTCCTGATTCAACTTGGGTAGGTCATATGTCTCTAGTAATTTATTGATGTTCTCAAGACTTTCTATTTAATTGGAGTATTAAGAGGAAAATTCATTGCATGGAGCACATTCAATAAAAGAAGAAACAGCCAACAAATAAATGACCTAACATTATAACTCAAAGCCCTAGAAAAAGAACAGATCAACACCAAAAGTAATAGAAGACAGGGAAAAATTAAAATTAGAGCTGAAATCAATGAAATTTAAGCAAAAGAAGCAATTTAAAAAATTGACAAAACAAGAAGTTGGTTCTTTGAAAACATAAACAAAATTGATAAACCCTTAGCCACACTAATGAAGAGGAGAGAGAAAACTCAAATTATTAAAATTTGTGATGAAAAAGGAAATATCATGACAGACACTATTGAAATACAAAACATAATTTGAAGCTATTTTGAAAATCTATACTTCAACAAAATAGAAAATCTTGAAGACATCCACAGGTTTCTAGAGACATATGATCCACCCAAACTGAATCTGGAGGATATACACAATTTAAACAGATCAATTTCAAGCACTGAAACAGAAGAACCCATCAAAAGTCTACCAAGAAAAAGTCTGGGACGATATGGAATCTCAGCAGAGTTCTACAAGATGTTCAAAGAAATCATTCCAACACTCCTCAAAGTATTCCATGAAATAGAAAAGGAGGGAACCCTTCCAAACGCATTCTATGAAGCTAGTATCAACTTGATACCAAAACCAGAAAAAGACACATCAAGGAAAATTCAGATCAATATCCCTAATGAACACTGATGCAAAAATTCTTAATGAAATTCTGGCAAATTGCATACAAAAACATATTAAAAAAATAGAGCACCATGATCAACTGGGTTTCATCCCAGGATGCAAGGTTGATTCAACATTTGGAAATCAATAAATGTAATTCACCACATCAGCAGACTTAGAGTTAAAAATTGTATGATTATTTCAATAGATGCAGAAAAAGCATTGGATAAAATACAACACCCCTTCATGCTCAAAACACTAGAAAAAAATAGGGATAGTAATAACATATCTTAACATTGTAAAGGCCATCTATGCTAAGACCATGGCCATCATCACTTTAAATGGTGAAAAACTGAAAGCATTCCCCCCAAAAACTGGAATAAGGCAGGGATGCCCTCTTTCATCACTTCTATTTAACATCAGCCTTGAAACTCTAGCCAGAGCAATTAGGCAGACCAAAGAAAATTAAAGGAATATGAATAGGAAAAGAAGAACTCAAACTATCTGCTGATGACATGATTCTATAATTAGAGGAACAAAACATCTAGAACTCATAAATTAATTCAGCAAGGTAGCAGGACATAAAATCAACAGTCATAAATCGAATGCATTTCTATTCATAAGTGATAAATCCTCTGAAAGAGAAATTGGGGAAACTGTCCCACTCATAATAATCTAAAAAAAAAAACACTTGGGAGTCGATCTAACAAAAGAGGTGGATTGCTAGAGGAAAATGAGGGGTGTCAAAGGGGCAGAGGGGAGAAAAGATAATAGAATGAGACAAACATCATTACCCTGTGTACAAGTATGATTACACAAATGGTGTGACTCTACTTTGTGTACAGAGAAATGAAAAGTTGAACCCAATTTTTGTACAATGAATCAAAATAATAATAATTGAAAAAAGATTAGTATCCTGTACATAAAAAGAACTGTTAGAATTCAACAAATAATAAAGCAAACAACTTGATTAAAATATGGGTCAAAATATTTTGATAGATGTTTCTTCAAATAAGAAATGCAAATGACTGATAAGCACATGAAAAAATTAAAATGCCAAAAGAAGGTAATTCTAATCGTGACCACTGTGTGATGCCACTTTATACTTATTAAAATGGTTATTAAAACAAAGAAATGAAAGCAGACAATTGCATATATCACTAAGATTTGAAGAAATAGCACACTGCTATTTCACACAGTGAAGCACACTGCTAATGGGAATATAAAATAACACACTGCTCAGTCACTGTTAAAAAGTTTGGTGAGTCCTCAAAATGTTAAACATGGAATTGTCATATTAACAATCCATTCCAGATCTAGCACTATACAACATAAGAACTGAAAAAGATTTTCTAAAACAATGTGCACATGAACATTTATAATGCTAAAAAGTAGAAACAACAGAAAAGATCATCAAATGATGATAGAAAAACAAAATGTGGCTTTGCCAGACAACATACTATTTTTGGCAATAAAAAAGGAAGTATTACACATGACGCAATGTAAATATTGAAGATATAATGTCATCTGAAAGAAGTCTGGGACAAAAGACCATATACTGAATGACTGCATTTATATGAAATGTCTAGAGTGGGTAGAAATGGTGGAAATGGCTTAATGGGATATGATTTATTTTAGATGAAGACATCTTTATGTGATTAGATGGTGGTAAGGGTTGGACAACAGTACAAATATACTATAAACTCCTGGATTGCACACCTGAAAATTGTTAAATAGTACGTGAACTTTACCTTAATAAAAAAAGGAAAGATGGCCTAGGAAAGATTCTAGATTAAAAGAAGAGTCATGATAATTAAGTATAACAAGGAAGCCCACATTGGATCCTGAAACAGGAAAAATGAATTATAGCACACAATGCTGGGAAAACTGACAAAATCTGGATATGGGCTTTTCTTTAAAAAGCAGGAGAAGAGAACTGATTATCCTCAAAAAGTTTACAGAAAGTATTTTTGAAAATATAAGCAACCTAGGAAATAATGAAGAATCGCAGAAAGAGTAAGAAAGGAAGTTCTTTAAAGCATGTGAAGGGAACTAGAGATTTTCCTGCCCCAAGAATATTTCCCAATACAGGCAAAGACTCTGAAAGTAAGAGTTGATTAACAATCAAATATCCCCCCTTCTACACACACACACACACACACACACACACATATACATATACGTACATACATATACATACATACATACATACACATACATGTATATGTATACATACATATACATACATATATATACATACATATACACACTCAGGCATACATCATTTAACAAGGGGATTTGCTCTAAGAAATTCATCCTTAGATAATTTTTTGTGATCCTAACGTCATAGTGTGTACTTACACAAAGATGAGTACAAAATCATGAGGTGATATAATTTTGTGATACCACCATCACATATGAAGTTCATTCTTAACTGAAACATTGCTATGTAGTACATGAATACATATAAATGTGTATATGTATGCAATAAACATAATTTCATATACTGACAATCAAAAATATTGAAAGGATTTATATTTTTGGTTTTAACCATTCATTAATTCAGTGCATGTTTCTTTAAGGTCTGGCCCTGTTCCTGCATTGACTCACATATGCTGGTTTACCTCTTCTACCTCTATGAAGTCCCAAAACTTCTTGATAGCCAGAATTACTTATTCATCTACCCATTCATCCATCCCTTGCTAATGTCTGTGAATCAAATGAGAGACAAAGCATTTTGGTAAGCTGAAGGAAATGAAGTAAATAATGTGTTCCTATGGTAATTTGGGCTGGAGATCCTCTAATAGCATTGCTGTGAACTAGATCACTGCCTGCATCACTTTGAAGTAACCACAAAATATTCAGAGACTTATGATAGATAGAGCTTCTGGAACCCACAAGTGCCTGGCAGAAGTAAATGAAATTCCTTACTTGAAGAAATTATTATCTCCATATTTCAAATAATTTCTAAAGTGATTTAGCACATAAAGTTTTTCTGCATACAACAAAGTATTTCAAGGCTGTACTAAAAACTACATCAAAATACTCAAATAACATTTAGCTGAAATAAACCACAACATTTCAGTAATTGAATTTATCATATACTCACCTGTGCTTCATATGTTTAAAGAGTAAATAGCTGTACACAAAAATACCAACCAAATTGGGAAACTGTAAAACACGTTGCAACTAAAAAGTCAAAAAGAAAAACTAGATTTGTAAAAAGGATAGTAACAGAAATTATGATGTGAATTTTGTATTCACCTCTGGATTAGATACAACCAAATAAAAAAGAACTAATAGGAAATTCATTGAGATAAAAATCTACAATAAAGTACAGAGGTACACAAATATGGAAAGTAGAGATGGGACAATAAGTGAATACTGGATTTATCTTTTTTTTTTAGTTCTACATGAAAGTAGAATATATTTAACATATCATATATACATGGAGTATAACTTCCCATTCTTGTGATTGTACATGATGTGGAGCTATACTGGTTGTGTATTCATATATGAACATAGGAAAGCTATGTCCAATTCATTCAACTGTCTTTCCCATTCCCATACCTTCTCCCTTCCCCCAAATCCCCCTATCCCAATCTGGTGAATAGAGGATATATCTATGCGATATATGGCATGTGGTAACATTTAGCACAATATTATGGTGGCAACTGGAGTATAGGAAGAAACAATATTTGAAGACATGACTATTATGATGTTCTTAGAGGTAAGATATTAACACTCATTCCAAGAGCTTGAGAAGCTCAAAGGTAAACTTTCTCTTTTAAGATCCCATTATAATGAAATTATAGGATACCAAAGAATAAGAAAAGAAATATAAAAGGCAACTACAGAAAACAAAATGATTTATAAGAAGTGAAAGTCAGACTAAGTCTACATTCTTAGCACTAAAAATATATCAGAAATAACTTCATGCCAATTCATAACTTTACATAAATGCAAAGATTTCTAGAAACATAAGCATCTGGTAGAATCTATGCAAAAAGCAATATCTAAAGTCTTGTAATTTTTGAAAAAAATTAAAGGTTATTGTAAAAGATTCTTTTTAATAAAAATTGTAGAATTTTTCCAAAAGGAAGAAGTAATACTAATTAAATAAAATAAATAGAAAAAAATTGTGTGGGAGCGTTTTTCCCCCTTTGGTAGTATTAAATATCTCCAAATTATTTGACAATTCTGTCTTTAAAATGTGGAGACTAATTATCCTCACTTCATGTGGTAGAAGTGTACTTAAAGATTCACCATTAATGAATGGAAGGTGGCAAAGTTATGAACAAGACATGCAACATTAGGTCATAAAAGGTACAGTAATTCTCATTTATCCATGGTTTTATTTTCTGTAGTTTCAGTTAATTATGATTAACTGTTCTGAAAATATTAAATGGAAAATTGATGGAATCAATTACTCATGAGTTTTCAGTTGCATAATGTTCTAAGTATTGTGATGAAATCTTGTGCCATCCCATTTCTTTCCATTTAGAAAGTGAACTATTCTTCGTCCAGTCTATCAATGGTTTATATGGTATCCACCTATTAGTCACTCAGTAACAATCCTGGTTATTAGTGTACTGTGGTGGTATCTCAGTACTGTCTGCAGTTTCTGGCATCCCCTAGGGATCTTAGGATGTACCCAGTGTAGATAATGTTATGACTGTTTTTACATTATCCTCCTTGCTCTTGGAGAAGTTAACTGTTTTGTCATAATCAATATTATGAAGATGCTCAAGTGTCAAGTAACAGAGAGACCTCAGTAAAACAGCCAGAAAAAAACGAAGGCCTCCTGCCAATAGCCATGTGAGGGAGTCATCTTGGTGGCAGATCCACCAGATCCAAATTGGCTGGTCTAGCCAATTTGAGTGCAAACTCAGGAAAGATATTATATATGATCACCCACCTAATCTGGTCTCAAATTTATCATCTAATTTCTCTGTTGCCTACCTTTTATGTCTCTTTTCCTTTCATTATATGATAACAAATATCTATTGTTTGACCCTGCTAAATTTTGGGGTAATTTTTTATGCAGTGTGGGCAACTAACAAAATTTTCAATTTATATTGAGGCCAACATAAACTTAACACCAAAATTTGATTAAAGGCATTATAAGAAAGAATAATTATTGGTTAGTCTTTTTCATAAAAATAGAAAAAAAAGTCCCAAATAAAACATTATCAGAACAAATCCACTGGGATATTAAAATGGAAACACACCAAAACATACTAGATTTATCATACACATTCAAATATCACCCACTATAATTCACCACATAAAGAGTTTAAAAGGGAATCTTCTCAATAATTGCAGAGAAGTTATGTACTTTAAGAAAACAACAAAAAAGGGCCCTTTTCTTTTATTATATTGAAGAACATATCGTACGTTTTCAGATGGTATGATTGAGTAAATTAAAATGCAAAAGATTCTATAGTTGACTTGTTAAAATCAGTCAATTTAGTGCATTTGCATGAAACAAGCTGTATATTTGTGAATATCAATAACAAACATTTAAAATATTTTAAGAAAAGGTACTTGATGAAGCAACAAACATTAAATATCTGAAAATATATTTAAAGAACAAATGGTGTTCAAGCCTTTTGTGAAAACATCTTAAAATATTTATTATAGAGAAAATATTACCAAGAAAAAATGAAGCAAAGCTTAAATCGATGGAAGAATAAGCAAAAAACTTTCAGTTATTATTTCCTCTAGTCATCGTTATATTGATTTAAGCCATCCTAAATTCTTTATTCATTCGCATTCCCATTTGTCAAGATCAGTTAAGCCAATCTTTGTAGAAACCTTCTAAATATTGTGCCCCTTACCTAAATGCTCACTTTTACTAATTTTATTAGTCACATATTGATTACCAATATCAGTCATAAACTATAAAATGAAAAGTTGATAGAGATGGACAATACATGACTCATAGTCTCAAAGTATGTGCTGTTCAAAAATAGAATCCAAGAAACAAATTATTATAAACTAGTATTCCATGTGCTACAGTAGAGTTAACAAAGGCATAATGGGTACAGAAGGAAAGGAGTTATCAACATAGAAATGCTTCAAGAGAGTGTTGGCACTAGGCTCTGAAGTGTTTTCAGGAATCTGTCCAGTACACAAGTGGATGTGGGTTTGGGGAGGCACTAACAATCTAGGGAAGATGCTGAATACCTTCTATTATTTTTGTGTGTATATATTTTTTAAACTTGAATTGTGTTGTAGATAGTAAGATATATGTAACTGTGAAAGAAACCCTGTATTCATTCAATTAATGTGTGTTTTGATAATCTATCAGTACCAGCCATTCCAGGAATATTAAAAATGGTATTTTCAATCTACTAAACTTTGTGGAAAATCCTCTGATAATTATGCAATTCTCAGTCATATTATGATAGACTATTTTGATTTTTGCCTCTAAAACCGTGAGCTCCTGGATAAGTGGTTTTTTTGTTTGTTTGTTTTAACATTAACCAGCTTCAGGTATTTTGAGGAAGTAACAGAAAATGGGCTAAGACCATGCAATTTAGATTTTTGATGCAAGGTGAGAATGTGAGTACTACAGAAAAGCTGGTTAAGTTATTTTGATGTAATATACAAAAGCCCACTCTTCTTTTACTGTCTCTAATATAAATTTTAAATATATTCACGTTAAAAATAAATCTTCCAGATAAGCTGAATTTTCATAATTGTACTTGGTGATCATTTTATATGCTTAATATTTAAGATGCTTGTTTTGTTTTTGAAAGTCTTTCTCAAATGAATTATGGATCTCAGATTTTGAAACTTCTAATATAATGAACACAATCTTACTTGCCATTCAGTGACATTTAGACCGAACGATATGAGTTTGAATTTTTACTCTGCTTTTCAATAATTATGTATGTGGCAGCTGTAAAACCTTTTTAAGTCTTTTCTGCCTTATACATAAAATAGTGTTACATCATATTTTAAGATTTTAAAAAAGTGAATGAAATTTCTAAAAGTGAAAAAAACTATATATATATATATACATATGTATGTATATATATACTATAAAGCTATAAGCTGTGTGTGTGTGGGCATATATACATATATATCATAAGAAGACGCTCCCTGTTACAAGGCATTTTGCTTTATTTAATCACTGCATAAACAACTGAGTGACTGAAGCTCCAACAGCCTGGAAAAAAGGTCTACAGGATGTGAATTGCAGGCTTATCCTACCTATTTCTTCTTCACACTGACACTTACATTTGCTCTTTAGAATGACCATGAGAGTGTGTGTGTGTGTATGTGTATATATATATATATATATATATACATACACATATGTACATATATATATATAAATACACATACACACACGCACACAAAAGGAGAATATATATATTGCTTTTGCCTCAGCAAGAATATAATTTGGTAATCAAAGAAAAGAACTCTAGCTCTCAGTTGAAGTTTCTATACTTGATATTTCAGCAAAAGGTTACAGACAGAAGCTTTGTTCACCTGGAAACCTTCTCTTTGGTTAATGTACATACCTTGAATTGTCTTTACTCATCAGAATGCCCCAAATTCACAAATACAACTCATCTGAGACTCTGTTTAGTAATTTAAATCATAGTTAATTTCATCACTCTTCTTTCTAGTGACTGGTTAATACTCTGCACATACAAATGTGATTGCCTAATAAATATATCAATTCCCCAGATCTACTGAAACTATAATAGCAATGCCAATCAAGAGACTATCTGAAACCATCAGGCAAGGACTACAGATATGCCTATCATCTTGCTCACTCCTTAGTTTCCTTTCTTAGTGATGCTCTGGAGATCACAAACCAGGCTCACATCAACTGTACCAGAAAGAGAAAAAAGAGGAGAGTGGTCCTTAGAATGGCCCACGAATCCTGTGAGTCTACAGCCAGTCTATCTTGTGTATTGCCTCCAATATTTTTTTGAAGTAGAAAAGCAATAGACACTCAAAGCTCTAAGGACCAAAATAAATCTGATGCACCCATGTCCCTTCTTCTAAATACAGCACGCACACACACACATCAAAAAACCCCACAATGCACGTGTGCACACACACACACACACACACACACAAATGCACAACAATGATAGAGACTAAGTTCTCAATTTTTTCCCTTGTTTACTTCTTAAATGATTTGGTTTGAAATCCCAAATACATTTTTAATGAGAGTCTTCATAATATTTCTGTGTCTGCATTCCTGATGACATAAAGCACATGTTCAGGATCATTTAATATATCTAGTACCAAGCACTGTATTTTATTGGAGATTAAAATAAATCACTTCTTAAAAATACATGTTCCTATACTTAAGGCAAATCCAATAACTCTAAGACCAGTCAAGAAAAAGAATCTTTCAAGTATTCAAACCCAATCTGTAATATCTGAACAACTAGAGAGGTAAAAGTGAGTTTAAAAAAAAAGACATAGAGAAAACTAGAATGGATAACAACTCTCAAGAAATATTTAATACAAAAAAGTATATCTTGTTACAGAATTTATAGCCAAAGAAAGGATCAATGTTTCTTGCAATAGTGTTTGGAATAGCAGAAAATTGAGACAACCTAAATGCATTTGATAATTCATTTGAAAGAAGCATATCAATCAGCTCAATTCCATCAGTAGATTCTATATTTATATTAGAAAATACAGATTATATGTGGGCCACCTCTTCTCTGACACTCCTCAAGGGAAAACATTTCAAATAAGAGTTCAATTTTCCTCTGCATTCTTGGTTGCTTCTGTTTAACTGCTATAGTTATGAATGGACAGGAGGAAAAAAAAAACCCAATAAATTTGTTAAATTGAACCCTAATTCACAGTATCAAAAAAATTTAACCCTAATACTCAAATAGGTAATAATTGGAAAATATTAATTCCCTCATAAAATGTGTCTCATTTAGCCTACTGGAATTAAATGATGGTCTGATACATAAAACTGAGGGATAAGTGACTGGCATAAAAGCTATTTAACCTCAGAGGCAAGCTGAGAATTTAAAAGTAGGTTGTTTTTCCTGGGATACATATTATGAAATATAAATGAGGATTGATGGCAGGTTGAATTAAAAAGTCAATAATCCCCCAGAGAACATTTCAAATCGTTTTGTTACAGTCATTTTTAGTTAGGAAGTACACTTTATGAACTTGTCTTTTTCATTCTATTGGCAATGCAGGAGAAAAGAAACTGATGAAGACCACCACTACACTGGATCTAAAATTTTATTTGAAAGCAATATCATAAAACTCTTTAAAAAGCCTTCTAATATGTCATGCAAATGGTGAGATATAAAGGTAAGTTTCTATAGATTAACTATTTCCTAAGGATACTTGATGTATAGAGTAGTTGCCTTCAAATGAAATTTGGTTTAATCTGGTTGGCTATTTAGTATTAATAACAAAGTAAAATAAAGTCAATATCAAATAATGTAATATTACATATATACATAAAAACATTAAATTTTGAGATTACATAGTATTAGAATTTATTCTACATAACAATCAAATGTTTCTATTTCTTAAAATGGAAAGAGATACAAAATAATATATATGAATTTTGTGAATAAAATTTAATCAAAGTGTAAAATTGGATATATATATTTAATTTTAAGAGAATATTCAAATATTCATTGAACAATTTCTTGCTATAGTATGTTTTGTTGATTTTCTACATTAACATGTTGTATGAGTGCTGAATTTGAAATTAGCAAAATAGAGCACTGAAAATAACACGAATTCCTAATCTCACTTGTATCAGATTGGTTCTCCACATTAAATGAATGTCATCATAGAAGTTTCTATTGCACTTTGAGTACTTATATACAAATCTGAATTCCTTATGAGATTTTTGGCTGTATTATGTAAGACAGATTGAAATCCTTAAAGAATAGTATTTTAAAGTGTAATAAATTAGTACATTTAGATAACTTTGGTGACGTATTAATAACTCATCTCAGATGTAACTTTCAAAAAATTTCTGTCTATTATTTGGTTAAAATAAATGATACTACCACTTACATATATTGGCCTTATATAATAAAATCTTATTTAGTTTAACTGTTTTTGGAGCATAAACTATAAATAATCAGATGCTATATATGGATGACCAAGTTGCTCCAAGAATAAAATTTACACTTTTTATGGAGTTGCTCCAAGAATAAAATTTACACTTTTTATGGAGTTACAAATATTTAAAAATGGAGACTGCATCAGATACTTAAAAATTAAAAATCAAAATGAGTAGATTAGCCAAAGGAAATAAAATATCATTAGTATAATTACATTTACTTACATCTTTCTGGAAATTTTGCTGTCTACATGGAACTACTGCAAATATTTATTAACTCAAAATCTTAATGAATTTAATACTAACAGGCATAAAACTGCAAATGCTGTTGTATATATTTCCCAGAGGCAGAGGCCCCAAACAACTTCATTGCATTACAATAGACCAGTGTTTTTCCCTATATTTGGAAAGAGCTAATTGAATTAGTTTAATTTCATTATTATTCTAATCTAATATGAGAAAGTATCCAATGAAAAAATATGTATAATACCAAACCCTGTTTCTTCTCAACCCTAAAAATATCATACCGTGACTTTTCCTTAGAAATTGCACTATTGCCAGAAAGTACTGAAACAGTCTAGCCTTGATATTTGGAAGCCTGATTTTAATCAGAGGCAGAGATCACTGACCCAAAAGAGTGACTTCATTCTAACTGAAAACAAAAATGAATTTAAGGTGAATAGTCAGGTCACTGGTAAGTAAACAATGAAGCACTGGCAATTTCTTCATTTTCTTGATGCCATTATTTTGAATTCTTTTGAAGAATTCTATCCTGGCTCTTTCGCAAATTATTCACACAGCTGCACTGTTAGGAAAGATTTTGAGAAAGCTTGAGGGTAGGAATACAAATGTCTCTGAAGTAGTGCTGACTCACAGCAGCATCTGGATTGTTCTGTTTGTGTTATGACTTCCTTTGTCGTTAAAGCAACTTCCCTATGAAAAATTACACACTGGGTTTAATAAATATTTTAAATGCTACTGAGCTTGTCCAATGCCTTTTGTCTCTGACATTATTAAAGCCATCAATTTCTCTTTAACTTTGTCCCAAAGCAGTCTTTTTATATTCATGACTTTCCCGCTGCCTCTTGTCAATATTACAAAACTCTCTGATCACATTATTGCAGTCTTCATGAAAGGGTAGAGGCAGTAACAAATGTTGAAGGCAAAATATAAATTAAGAGCAGCATACCTATGGTCATAAACTTTTATGAGTTTTTTATTAGATCCTCCTATTTATCTTAAGCTATTATGAGAAACCCCAACTTTTTAAACTTTTTTGAACAACAAAGTTCATCACAGTTTAATTACCTTAGTTCTACTCTACTAATCCTTAAAGTTTACCGTCCTTTTTTAATTCCCAATTTTAAAGTCTCAAAAGCCATTACCTTCAGAAATGTTATCTGAAATACACATGGGCATGCACATGTGCACACATACCTGTGCGCGCGCGCATACACACACACACACACACACACACACACACACACACAGAACAGCATTCAAAATGATACCTAAGATTTTGTTTCTCAAAATCTATGAAAAAAACCTGTTGGAGTGGTCCAGACTCTCCCTATGGTCTCTTAAGATGGCGCCTGGCGGTATGCCAGTCTTGCTGTTGCCACGGAGTAAACAAGTGTATCTTTGCGAAAGTTATTCCTATTGGTTGCTTGTAAACTGGCCACACGTGTGTCCAGTTCGTGCTTTAAGCCTTTGTCTATGCTTGCCCGTGCATGCTTCACGTGAAAGTTCTGTGATTGGTCAACTGAGGGTATGAGGGGGGGGGCGGGGGGAGAAAAAGGAGAGAAAGAAACGCCGGCGCAAAATAAAGAGCTGCATACACATTCCCGGGATGGTGTCTTTGTTGCGGGCAACAAGACAACGATAAAAAACAAGAATAAGTAAGAAAAATACATGTATAGCTTGGCACATGGTGAATGCTATTTGTTAAGTTTTTACTTTTTTATAGTCTTTGATTTGATTTAATATATATATTTGAAATAAATTGTTAGGAGGCCTCAAATTAATTATTTGAAGCAGTGTTTATGCAGTAGATAATGTTATAATAACTCACTCACAAATCAGAAAATTTAAATGAATCTCTTAGACTTACACTATGTTCTAAGGTATAAAAACCACAATTTCTGAGTCTAGATTTTCCTCATTTGTAAATTTGAAACCCTTCTTTTATGGTTTGGATTTTAAATGTCCCCCAAAGACCCATATGCCTAAGGCTTGGTCACCAACCTCTGGTGTTAGTTGACCATGGTGGAACCTTTAGGAGGCATGGCCTAGTGGAAAGACATTAGGTCATTGGGGCTGTGCCCCGGAAGGGAATATTGGGATCCTGGTCCTTTTTCTCTTCTTGTTTCTCAGCTTCATGAGATAAGGAGCTCCTCTGCCACATGTTCCCATCATGATATACTGTGCCACCAAAGAACCCAAGGGCCAAAGAAAAGTAGCCAAGTGGCCATGGACTGAAGCCTCTGAATCTGTGAACCAGGATACATTTTTTCTCCTTTTAAGTTGTTTTTCTCAGGTCTTTATCACAGTGACAGAAAGCTGACAAGCATACTTTCTGAGGAGTCCCCAACTTACTGCTGGCCTGTAAACTGGAATCAAAAGGAAAATGCTGGGCATTCCACTCATACCCTTTGCTTTCTAGAAAGCACTGGAGATATGTATGTTTATCTATACACATATATGTGTGTGTTTATAGTCATTTATACACACAATGTGGTTTAATAGGAAGAATAGTAAATGTGTTTAATTTTCTTTGTCAATACGGACTGATTATTAGAAATGGACTTCTTAGAGAAATGAATGGAAACTCTCCAATCCCATGAATGGGTTCAATAGGAAAGAAAACTATAATTGATTAACAATAGCTGCCAGAACTAGAAAGAGAGAAGCAGAATCATGCCACACATTTTCAGAGCTAACAATGTTCAAATGTAAAGATAACTCTTATCTGAATATGACTGGATTTATTTGAAGTGGTCTCTAAAAGAAGTTCTGAACAGAAGAAATTTATCTTATAAACTCGTTCTCACATTTGCACCTCACTAATGAGTGTATATATTCCTGTAGACAGGTATGTTTTGTGACTCGGAAGTAGAATGGCATTAATTAGGGCTCAAAAAGATAAAATACATATCTTTCAGCATTATTTTAAAATGCATGACAAAATATAGATGATTTTGGAAGGTGTTGCTAATATCTTTTCTAACAACTAGTTTTCTAGCAAGCCTTATCATCTTCCCCATTTGTGAAAAAAAATTGAAGAACTTTATAAACATGTATTGTAAAATATTAAACAGCTTCTGTCATACAGGATTACTCTAGAGGCTGAGTTTAGATAATCATCGATAACTGACTAGTAATGGGATTTGGAGAGACTCACTCCAACTCTTTTGATACCTAATTTTTCATTTGTAAATGAATATTATAACAAATAAACAAAATATTATACAGATGGACAGTAATGAAATTATTATAATACTGTTAGTGCTAATGTGGATGAAGATCTTTTCAAAAGAGCAAGTGATGGAAATTACTAATATGAAATAATTTTGTTCTGTGATTTTTATTGTAAAATAATTTAAATAAGCAAAAAAGTACAGGTGTAGAAGGTCAAATTTATTTGTATTTGTATAAACCTAGCTAGTCTACAATTCCAAGGAAAATGACCTTTTTTTATTATGGGTTGAACTCAAGCAACATAAAGTAATTTCTTTAAAAAACAACCTAATTCATCTAAGACAATTTTTATATGTTAATATATTGAGATTTGTAAATATGATTCCTAATTTCAAAATGAGTTTCTTTTTTGGAGTGGTACTGGGGATTAAACTCAGGGCATTTGAACACTGAGTCACATCCCAGCCCTGGTTTTCTTGTATTTTCTTAGAGACAGGGTCTCTTTGAGTTGCTTAGCACCTTGCTTTTTGCTGAGGCTGGCCATGAACTCCCAATCCTCCTGCCTCAGCCTCCCGAGCCACTGGGATTACAAGTGACTGCCACCACACTGGCTCAAAATGAGCTTCTTAATAGCAATTATAAATGTAACATACTTGCACTTAGAAATAGCTATATTATTAGTAAAAATGTGTATATCTAATTTGATAATGTCTTTTGATTAAAGCTATAGAAATATAAAGATAACTAATCTGAATACAATATATGACTAGATTCATTTGAAGTTGTCTCTAAAAGAAGTTCTGAACAGAAAAAATATATCATTGTTTGAGCAAATACTATTTTGTCTATAGTTTAACCAACCATAACTTTCAAAAAGTCCTCAAATTACAAACTGCAAATACAAGAGTGGCCTTAAAATTAAATACAAATAATTCTTAACCTAAAACAAAGATAAAATAGGTCTACATATATTTATGTAAATTTTTCTCATTTTTCATTATTAAGCAAACTAGAATTTTTATTTTATTTCTATAAAAGCATTCAGAGCAAACATACATAATTAGATAATCATAAATAGGAAGAGTTATTTTATGCTTAATGAATTTAATAATTTTTAGAATATCCTCAATGGACATTATCACTTTTTTTTTTTTTTTTTTTTGGTACTGGGGATTAAACCCAGGGGCACTCCACCACTGAGCCACATCCCCAGCCCTATTTTGTATTTTATTTAGAGACAGGGTCTCACTGAGTTGCTTAGGGCCTCGCTAAGTTGCTGAGGCTGGCTTTGAACTTGTGATCCTCCTGTCTCAGCCTCCCAAGTGCTGGGATTACAGGCATGCGCCACTGTGCCCAGCAAAATTATCATATTTTGTCCTAGTAAATTTTTATCTTATAGAGATATTTAGAGATGCATGAAACAAAGATTAATTTGTTTTTCTGCTTTATCTAAAACCATTGCCACATGAAATCAGATCAATCAGGGCTTGATTTTCAAGTTCAAAACAGACAACCATATACACGTGGAATTTTCCCAAGCTTTCTGGGTCCCAGTTTCTTCAGTCATTAAATAAACATAATACTAGGAATCACCTCAAAGGATTTTTGAAAAAGTATCATGTACGTAAAGAAGTTATTGAGAAAGTATTGAAAAAATGAAATCCTTCATATTAGATATAATTTTTTCTTAATTTTTTCTAGGTTATTAATTTCATAATGTACTGCACATTTATTATTAAAACACATACTATAAAATACTATCTGTCATTCATACATTTTTTAAATAACAGTATTAACCCTTAGATATAACTTAAGTCTACCTGTATTTTATGCAAGATATATACAAACTTTTGTTTCTCAAAATCTGGGCTTACTTTCTATAAATTACTCAGGATAATTTTGATAGCCATCAGTAGAATTCAAAAATTTTAAATGAGAAAATATTTTCAAAAAGTAAAGACATTAGTAAGAACCATTGTCAGTGAATTTTTTGAGAAATGGATTCTCTCATAAAGATGCCTGATACATATATAACTTAATTAATTATTTGAATTGGTCATTGTAATTATTATTTTTCATAATGTGCATGTGTGACAATTTATTCATTGATTTCCATACTGATAATTCAAGTTTCATGTACTATACAATTATGTTCATTATCATCCTTTGTGCTTATTAACTGGTGTTTTCCCTTCTTTGGATTATCTTAAATATCTACATTAGAAAGCACATGCAGTTAATATTGGACAGATAGTAGTATATCAGTACCCTAAAGTCATCCTTTCTCCCAAAACTAATGTGTGAGAAGATCCATTTTTCCACAGTTCACCTGAAATAGCTCTTATTTATATTTTAATTTTGGAAAATGATTGCTAATTTGAAAAAATTGAATTTCACTGATTGCTACTTCTGGATAATTATGTTTTTGTGTACTTAGGCATTTTGATTCTTTTCTTGAATTGACTGTTCATAGCCTTTGCCCAATTTTTTTTAAATTAATGTATAGGAAAACATTAAAATATAGAAATGTATAATGATCCTTTATCCCTTATGTATTAAACATATTTTGTCTAATCTTGTTTTTTGAATCATTAAATAAAATATAGTGTCACTTATCAAACAATATTTTTATCACTACTGAAGAAACATTCTTAGTGATAAAATTTCCTTTTATTGCTATTTGTCTTGCTAAAGAAATACTTCCCCCATCCATAGTTATATGAATAATTTCCTAAACAGTAAACTTCTATTATGTAATTTATTTATTTTACTTTTAATAGTCATAATTAAAATTAAATTACAATCTAAAAATCCACTTTACACTGAATTTTTAAAAATGTTTACATACTCCATGAAGAACCATAATTTTTTTTTTTTTTTTGAACCAGGGATTGAACTCAGGGACACTCGGCCACTGAGCCACATCCCCAGCCCTATTTTTTTGTATTTTATTTAGAGACAGGGTCTCACTGAGTTGCTTAGGGCCTCCCGAAGTTGCTGAGGCTGGCTTTGAACTCGCGATCCTCCTGACTCAGCCTCCCAAGTCGCTTGGATTACAGGCGTGTGCCACCACACCCGGCCAAGAACCATAATTGTATTTCATTATTATGGACTAGCTTTTACAAACTACCCAAGAATAAAATAATATATTGTCCCCAATTTGATATTCTCTATTCACCATACATTATATGTAATATTTCATTGTTAGAATACATATTTTCATCATGTTTATGTATATTTTACATATTAAGTATACATATATACATTCATATATAAAATGGTTTATAAAAATACAAAGTACATCCATTTCTGGTATCAGTTCTAGCCACTCCATGGATTTATACCATATTTTTTGATGTACATAGCTTTAAATGTTTTAATATCACATATGACAAATTCATTCAAACTAGTATCATTTTTCAGTGCCTTTCTCATTTATTGCTTCATCTGAGGAAGGAGTAAGAAGAAAAAAGAAAAGGGAAAAAAATGAGAAATAAGGAGGAAGGAAAGAAATAAAAAGCAGAACTTAAGGAAAAACAGACCCCTTGGAATTGATTTAGACTTATTAAATGTATCATTTAAGATGTTCTGCTACTATTTCAACACAAATCTACAAATGTAGGAACATATGCAATTTCATTCGTTTCCTAAGTCACTCAATGAAATGTTATTTTTTTCCTTAAATTAGAATCTGAATCTCTATACCAATGTTTCTTAAACAAGTTTCTTTTTCTTTTGTTTTCTTTCTTTTTTTTTTTTTTTTTTTTTTTTTTTTTTTTTTTTTTTTTTTTTTTGTGGAACTGGGGATTGAACTCAGGGGCACTTGGCCACTGAGCCACATCCTCAGCCCTATTTTGTATTTTATTTAGAGACAGGGTCTCACTGAGTTGCTTAGGGCCTCGCTAAATTGCTGAAGCTGGGTTTGAACTCCTGATCCTCCTGCCTCAGCCTCCAGAGTTGCTGGGATTACAGGCATGCGCCACCACGCCCGGCTTTTTTTCCCTTTTAATGGAAGAAAATTCATGATATATACAATTGTCTCTTGGTATCTGGGGTGAATTGGTTACGGATTTCTAGCAATTCCAAAATCCATGGATACTCAAGTCCCTTATATGAGACAGTGGAGTGTTTGCATACCTGTGCGCATATTTCCATATATGCTAATAATCTATAAATTACGTGTAATTGCTAATATAATGTAAATACTAAATAAAGTTGTTACACTGTCTTGTTTAGGGAATAATAAAAAGGAAATGTCTATATATGTGTAGAATTAACACAAATATTTTCTGAATATTTTCATTTTGCTGTTGGTTGAACCTGTAGATGTAGAACCCATGGGTACAGAGTCCACTGTATACTTAAAAATTAAGTAACAATATATGAGATGTTCTCCATCCAAAATACAACCTTCATATTTGTTCCCTTGTTTCTTTCCACTCCCCATGTCATTCCTAAAATGTAGGAAATGTAAAAATATAACCTCAAAAACTAATTTGATCATACAGTGTAGAGCTGGGAATTCTCATAATTTCCTGATCGATCTAGGGATGGAAACTTAGATGTCTACAAGCTGTCTAGTGCAGAGGTAAATATGTGACCATAAGGAGAAGTGGCTTAATTTATAAATTACACAGATCTACACCATGCATCCCATGACCTCTGCTTATAAAATCATACTCATGGGTGAAGGCTTCTATTTATCTTTTGTCAGTGTTAATATGCTAGCTTTCTATCTATTAGAGACTTAGGTCTTACATATTATAAAGATGTATCTCAAAATGAACTGCAAGTGTAACAGTAAAAACTATAAAACTTTCAAGGTAAAACATAAGAAAACTCCTTCAGTGTCTAGGACTCAGAAAATAATTCTTAGACTGATAACAAATGTATTATCCATCAAAGGAAAAAATGATAAATTGAACTTCATCAAAAGACAAGCTACAGATTGGGAGAAAATATTTATAAAGCACATATGTAACAAAAGATTAATATCTAGATGAATCAGTCAACTTTTCATCTCTGAGAAAAAGATGCCTGATAGGAATAACTTACATGAGGACAAGTTTATTTTGGGCTGACAGCTTCAGGAGTCTCAGTCCCTGTATAGCTGCATTCATTGTCTTGGGTCTGAGGTAAGGCAGAACATAATGGCAGAAGGGCATAGTGTGGGAAAGCTGTTCAGATCATGAAGAGAGGAAGGAGCCAGGGACAAATACAATCCAAGGCCATGTCCTCAGTGATGTGCTTCCTCCAGTAGTAGTCACCACCCAGTAGTCCATTCAAATTATTAATCTGACAGGTAGATTAATCCACTGATGAGTTTACAGATCTCATAATCCAATTTTTTTCATCTCTGAACATTGTTATATTGTCTAACACATGAGCTTTTAGGGGACATTTGCAGTTTCAAACATAACACTAGAATACATTAAGTATTCTTAACACTCAACTATAAAAATAAACAAGCAAATAATCCAGTTAGAAAATGGGCAAAAGATGTGATGTGAAGTTTTATTGAAGAAGATACATAAAGGCAAATAATCATATGAAAAGATATTTAGTATCATTAACTCTTGGGTAAATGAAAAACAAATGTAAATAAAACATTACTATATACCTCCTATCAGAATAGCTAAAATAAAGTAGCAAAAATGCCAAATTCTGGTAAAAATGCAGGCAAATTAAGTCACTCATTTATTGCTAGTGGGAATGTAAAAGGGCACAGATATTCTGTAAGATTCTTAAAAAGAAAGCAAAGCATGAAACAACATTTATCCAATACAAATAGAAATTCATGTTGATATAATAACCTGTACATTCAAGTTATTTTTTTCAGCTTTTTGATAGATAGCAACCAGAATTAGAGTTGTGCTTCAACAGGTGAATGATTAAACAAACTTTGGTACATATACACTGTGTAAGTTATACAAAAGAAAAAGGTTATTAAGTATCAATACATAAAATAATATAGATGAATCTCCAGATAGTTGTCCTGAAAGAAAAACTTTTTAAGAAGACAATTCAAAGTGCATGTACCCTATGTGATTCCATTTGCATAGTATTCTTAAAACAGAAAATTATAAAAAGGGAGAATATATTGGTGTTTGCCAGAGCTTAATGAGGAGATGGGAGCAGGTGCAGTCAGTCTGGCCCTAAACAGGCCACATCATGCTCTGGTTTGTTACTGTACCAATGTCAATACTCCGGTGTGGTATACTATAATTTTACAAAATGTTACCAATGAGAGAAAAATAGGAAACTGGTTAAAAAAAACTCTGCAGTTATCTCAAAAATTCAATTACAATATCCTTCACACATTGTCAATAAAACATGGTTTATTTCAGTAGTAGAGAGAGTCTACCTGGCATAGTTGGAAGGATATTAATCACCCATGGGAGCCATCACAGTGACATTCAGACTTTCTCAGGCAATCCTTTACTCTTGGGCTCTCTTGTACTCTGCATCCCTACCATTCTGATTTGCTCAGAGGTCCCTACAAATGTATCACCACTGGTGAGTGTCCTGACTAGGCAGGAAAGTATGTTTTCCTTTCTTGCACACCGTTAGTATTGGCAGCAGGCACCAACAACTTATAAAGTTTGGCCTTCAAGATAATGCCATGTTCTAGTCACAAATTACATGCTTCCTGTAATTTCACCTGAAAGTAATGTTGCCATCATTTATGTAGCCACGAAGAAAATTAGGAGTCTTCTGTGACTTTTTCCTGCAACTTATTAGCACCCTCCCCACAATCCACAATCCAATTATTAATCACAAAGTATTTATTCTTGATTTTCTTTCAATTTCCCTCATTTTCTACTTTCAGTTTAAGTCTTCACTATTTCTAGACTTTTTAATGCACAATATATTTATCACTCTTCCCCATAGCCCTTCAAAAATCCATTGTCCACACTGCTACACAAATTATTTTTTAACTGAAAGCTTCATGTTATTTTCTTTCTTTTTCTTTTTTTGCTTTAGAGTATATCCAGACTACATAACATGTAATGGCCTTTATTATGTGGTCTGCACCGACCTACCAAGATATTTTTATTTTTTATTTTGTGGGGGGTACTGGGGATTGAACTCAGGAGCAGTTTAATCCTTAAACACCAATGTCTAAAACACCAATACTGGTGTTTCTGAGTTATTACATGTTCCTTTCTTTATTCTCCTAGACATTCCCCCCAACTCATTTTACTCTTCCTTCTCATTTTCTACCTTCCTGCTCTGTCTCTCTCCTTTCTTCTGTACTTCAAATTCTTCTGTTCCTTTCTTTTTGTCTTCACTTTTATTTTTCTCCATTTTCTTATTGTCTTTTTTCTTTCTTCATCCTCTTCTCCCTCTTCAGACCTCTTTCTACTCACCTTAATTTTTAAAAATGTATTATTATTTTGAATAGATAATGCATTTACATGGCTGAAAATTCAAATCATACAAAAACATACTGTGAAAAACTCTCCCTCCCCTCGTCATCTGTTAGTTGTTTAGCTCCCTTTTTCTGGAAGCATCAAACAAATATTAACAATTTCTCATGCCTTCAAACAGAGATATAACATGTACACATACCTTCATACACATACATATGTCCCCCAACTCATGGTAATTTGGCTTATAAGTTTTAACTTACAATAGTGGAATGCAATACATATTCTGTAGAAAGTGTGCTTTGAACTTTGATCTTTCCTTTTCTTGGGCTAGACATAGGGCAATACTTTCTTGCAATGCTAGGCAGTTGCAGGGTGTTGAACCTCCAGGCACCCTGAGTCTAAAGAGCCTATGCTCCAGAGTGTACTGGGTTGCTAAACAATGATGTTTGGTAGATTAGATGTATTAAATGCATTTTTGCTCCATACTATATTATATTGGCAATAATTTTATCAGGATGTAACCCTAAGTTAAGGAGCATCTATGTAAAATTGTATAGAATGCATATAGGTGTAGAGTATGTGTATATATTTAATTATATGTATATATATAATTATATATATACACATATATATATATATATTTTTTTTTTTTTTGCAGTGCCGGGGATTGAACCCAGGGCCTTACACTTACGAGGTAAGCACTCTACCAACTGAGTTATATCCCCAGCCCCTACACATATATGTAAACATAGATATGATTCATTCTATGCATATTTGCAGGAATTTGACCCCACTCAATTCAATTGCAGAAGCAGGATAAACAGTCTCTAAAACAATGATGCCCTCTTGTCTGAACTTTCTACAACTTCAAGACCACAAGGCAGCCAGAAAAGATGAAGTGAGTGAACAGGTAAATCCATAGAAACAGAAGGTAGACAATGTTTTTCAGGGGCTGAATGGTGAGAGGCCAATGCCCAGTGACTGCTAATTCTGTTGTTACTTTTTTGAGAGGATGAAATTTTGACTTAAATATTGATGAATAGTTGTATAAATATGGGAATATTAAAAAGAAACATAAAATTATTCACTTTCCAAGAATAAGTTTGCACAATACCAATTAAAACTCAGGGGAAAATACAATAAAAAGAAAGGAAAAAAACAAAGGAAGAACATTACTATGTTCTTTATGTTTGGGAGAATAAAAAGTAAAAAATAATAATTGTGACTTTTAAATGTCTTGACCAGGACAGGCAGTCCTCTATTCCCCAGAATCCTCTTTGTTCTATGTGTCCAGTTAGAATGGTCATATTAAATTCTGTCCAAGTTTTGAAGGGCAGAAATAAAGCAAAAGGAACCACAGGATATTGGGATGGAGTCAAGAAGTGATTTTGGAGTACACATGGGGTTGCTCATCTGGGGCTCATGTTGGTATGAGGTAGCAGCCCAGCTTGCAACAGCCCCACTCTTCTTCAGCTTTGTCAATTCCTGGACTTTGCACATATTACTTCTGTACAAAATGGACCAGCTCAGGAAACTCATTCAAGGTTAGAGTCAATGAGGATTGACATTTGTATTAGGCTAATCTGGGTTACAGCTCAGACTCATAGCTTTGTAGTTTTCCCTACTCTCTCCCTTTATGTCCATTTCTCCTTCTGATTCTCTTAATTCTGTTCCATTGATTTACATGTGTATTCTGTGTCAGTATCATCTTGCTTAATCATCCTAGTTTGTAGTCAGTTTTGAAGTTGTGAAATGTGAGGTCTCCAACTTTGTTCCTCATTTTCAAGATGAGTTAGCTACTCTGCATCCCTTCTATTTCCACATGAATTTTAGGATTAGCTTGTCAATTTCTATAAAATGACAGCTAGCAATCTGGAAAGGAATTGCATTGAATCTATCCATCATTTGGGGTAGTGTTGTCATGAACACAGGATGTCTTTCCATTTAAGTCTTATTTAATTTCTTTCAATGATGTTTTGTAGTTTTCGGTGTAAAAGTCTTTCACTTATTTGGATAATTTACTCTTAAGTACTGTTTTTGATATGAATATAAAGTGATTTTTCTTAATTTTGCTTTTGAATTCTTCATTGCCAGTCCTTAAAAATCAAATTAATTTTTTAAATGTTTTTATTGTGATATAACATGCATAACATAAAATTTATCATCTAAACCATTTTAAGCAAACACTTCAGTTCTACTAAGTACATCCATAATGTTGTGTAATTATCACAATCATCAACCTCTATCTGTATCATCTGTAAAAGTGAAACAATATATGCATTATACAACGACTTTGAATCCCTCCTCCCCTGACTCCTGCAAACACCATTCTGCTGTGTGTCCCTGATTCTGACAGCTCTAAGTACCTTAGATAAATGGAATCCTACATTTATCTGTTTGTGACTGGCTTAAAGTCCTGAAGATTCATATATGTTTTATCATAAGCCAGAACATCCTTCCTCTTGAAGGCTAATATTCATTATAAGTATATATATATATATATATATATATATATATATATATATTATATATGTATATATATAAAACGTGGGTGTGTGTATATACACACATATATTTGGTCATTCACTCATCTGTTCACAGACACAGACATTTATTTGGGTTCTTTTCACCTTTGTCCTGTTATAATAATACTGCTATGAACATCTGAGTTAAAAATAGATTCTGCTTTGAATTATTATGGGTGTATACTCAGAAGTGAAATCACTGGATCATGTAGTACTTCTGTTTCCAATTTTTTAGGAATCACCACAGTTTTCCATAGCAGAGGTACCATTTTATATTGCCATTAACACTGCAACTTTTCTACATCCTTGACAATACTTGCTACATTCTGCTTTTTAAAAATAATGGTAGCCACCCCAATAAGTGTTAGGCAATATTCCATTGTAGTTTTGATTTTCATTCACCTAATAATTAGCAATGTTGACTGTCTTTTTTGTGTGTTTGGTGGAATTTTAGTTTTCTATATATTCTGGATTTTAATCCCTTTTCAGTTTGTCACCCCCTCAGTATTTTATGGTGGTTCAGTTCCAGGACCCACTGTGGATACCAATATACACAAGTCCCACGTAAAAATTTTGTAGTATTTTTATATAATGTATGCACATACTTTCCTGTACTCCAAACTATCTCCAGATCACTTATAATGCCTAAACCAAAGCAAATATTAAATAAATAGAGAGTAATGACAAAAAATACGGTTAGAAAACAGATTAAATTTTCTATTTTTAAAAAATATTTTCAGTCCACAGTTGAGTCCATGAGCATGGAATACTTGGAAAATGACAGCAAACACTATATGTTCTATAAGAACTTTTCCCCATTATGTGAGCTGTCTTCCCCCGTTGTGAATTGTCTTCTCCACAACCTTGATGATTTCTTTTGATTCACACAGTTTTTTAATCTCCTATTTTTTTTTTCTTATATTGCCTGAACTTTCATTTTTCTCTCCTTCTCCTCCTCCTCACCGTCCCCCACCTCCTCTTTTACTGTTGTTGTTATTACTGTTGTTGTTGATTGAACCCAGGGACACTGTACAACTGAACTACATGCCCAATCCTTTTAAATTTTTAAGACCCTGTAACATGGAGTGTGGATGGGCAGGTTCATTGTCTCTCAAATTGGAAGAATGAAATTCACAGATGCAAGGTTGAGAGCAAAGTAACAGGATTTATTAGAAAAAAGAAAACAGTTTCCAAAGGGGTGTGGGGGAGTGTCCCAAGAGAGGGTTGCAAATGAATGTCTGTTGTCTAGGGATTTTTATGGGTTTAATCTGTCCCTGTAGGTGATTGGTGAGATATAGGATTAAGAAAGAAGAAAAGACAATCAACTCTCTGCTTTGTCTTCTTCAGCAAATCTGGAGAAAAGTGATTTCTAAGCTTGTATTAGCACAAGGGTGGGGATGAAGGTCTTTTGGCACAAGGGGAAGTGCCTTTTTTGTTTGGTCCTATCTAGGGGCTGTTAAGGAACTGTCCTTGTGGCTAAGAATAGCTGAGATCATAAACTTGATTTCCCAATATTTTTTCTCCTTGTTTTCTCTGAAACCATTTTCTTGACTGCCTATGGGTGGTCTATTTTTCTGTCTCAAGAAAGTATTGCTCAATTGCCCAGGCTGACCTCAAGTTTATGGTCATCCAGCCTCAGTCCTCTGATTGTGGGATTACAGGTGTGTGCCACTGCACCTGGCCCCAATACTGGATGTACTTTGGTGTCATATTTAAGAAATCCTTGCAAAATGCAATCTCATTATTTTTTCCTATATTTTCCTCTGAGTTCTATTGTTCTAGGTCTTAAATTCAGGTCTTTGATCCATTTTGTGCTAATTTTTGTAGAATGTGTTAGATAAGGGTCACTCTTCATTCTTTCACACATAGATGTCCATATTCCTTGGGACCATTTGTTGAAAAGATGTCTTTTCCCCATGGGTCTGGGCACCATTGTAAAAAATAGAAGGGTACTATTCTATTTTGATCTACATATCTGTCTTTAAGCCAATACCATACTGTTTTGATTATTTCAGCTTTGTAGTAAGTTTGGAAGTCAAGAAGTATAAGTTTTCCAGTTTGGCTCTTCTTTTAATGATTATGTTGGTTATTAAAAATGCAATTGATTTGCATTTATTGAGCATGTATCCTAGACTCATTTATGGGTTTTAATAGTTTCTTCCTGTGTAATTTCTTTAATACTTATTAGGTACGATGTCATGTCATCTTCAAATGGATAAAATTTTACTTTGTTCTTTCTATCTGGATGTCATTTATTTTCTTTTCTCCTCTAATTGTTCCAGTAAGAACCTCCAGTAAAATGTTGAACAGAAGTGGATAAGCAGATATCCTTGACTTGTGGAATTTACTGGAACCTCCAGTAAAATGTTGAACAGAAGTGGAAAAGCAGATCTTCTTTTCTTAAGAGGAAATCTCTCAGTTTTTTACCACTAAGTCTTTAACGGTATTGACATACAGATTTTACTCTCGCTTATTATCAGGTGGAGGAACTTCTATTCCTAGTTTGTTCACTGTTTTTGTTTTATTTAGGAATAGGTATTGAGTTTTGTCAAGTGCTTTTTCAGTGTCTACTGAGAAGATCCTAGGGTTTTATCTGATTCTATTCCAGTCTGTTTTACATACTAGATCTGGCCCCATTTCTCTGCTCTCTTGCTCTCCCCTGATGCCAAGACACTATATATGGTACATCCTCTGATTGGCTACACTCTTTTAATTGACTAAAACATGATTCCCCTCTGTTCTCCCTTTCATGACCCCCCTGAGACTCAAAATCTAGTCAACTGTTTTGTCTTTCACTACTTCCAAGTAGTATTGTCATTCATGGCTGTGTGGATTATGTACCTCACAAAACTATGGGTTCCATTATTTTTGTTCATCTTAAATTTCTGTATTTATTATATCTGACAGATGACAGTGAAGTCTTTTACAGAAAGGAAAGCATTATTCAATGTATAATAAGATGGGCTGGCAGTAGGACAGTAATCTCCTCATAGAATACAATATTGTGTGATTACCATTGTATTGTTGGCACCTATATAATAAAAAATAGTTCTCTCCTACATTTAGGAAATGAATTAATTGCAGAAATATTAGTAAATGAATGAATGTGAGCTTGATAAAAGCCTAATATTCTAACAGGCACCTTCATAGCATCTCAAAGTTGGTCCTCATTTCACCTCAGACTCCAGTTTTGTTCCTTCCTGTTAAAGCTGTTTTTAGGAATTATTACTTCTGTTCTTTTTAATTATACTGGTTCTTCTACCACATCTATTAATGATCAAGCATGCATTCTTGCAACCAATGATCTCATCACTCTAGGAACCAGTAGATATTATGGTTACTATTTGCATCTTTCTTCTCTCTATCCCTAAATTAGCATGTGTTTTCAAAAAATTTAAGTCTCCTAAACTATTCAATAGGTCCCCGACAATTTGGTCAGACAGCACACATATTATTTTTTGCCAGCTGTACTATAATAAATTTAGAAAAGTTAAAGGTGTAATTGAAAAATACTGGAAATAACTTTACTATAAATTAATTGGAAGTACCATCATAACTTGGGAGTTTTCTAAATAGTAGTTCATTATATATAATCAAGCTAAAATTAAAAAGAAAGAGAAACATAAAAATAGTCATAGTAGTGTGCTAAAGAGAAAACATACAAATTTTTACATTCAAAAATATTATCTGTACATTGAATAGAAGGAATAAAAATGAAACTATGATTCCTTACCATCATGTAGACAGATTTGATGCTTAAATTTTTTTAGCAGAAGTATTTAGTATTAAATTTAATTGTCTTCAGTGTCATTAAGTTTTTTTATCATTCAAATTTATATCATTAAAATTAATCATAGCAAGCTTAATTACACCTACAACAGTATTTACTATCAGATTAGTACATATTATTAATCATATGTATGCATGTGTATGCATATACTCAATTTTTAAACACAATTCCAGTATTTTACTTGATCCAATTATAATTTAATCACTACAATAAGGAATCTCTAGCTTTGGAAACATTCCTTTAAATATGTGTTAGTATTCCTTAAGAAGAAACTGCAGTTTTCAATTTTATCAATAGATGGCACTACTATTTACCATATTTCTTTTTTTTTTTTTTGAATAAAACTATTTACTAAAATATATCAATGCATTTTATGTTTTAAGGAACACAAAATAATACAATTCATTTCATTAAATAATATAATAATATTAACATGTAATTTGTCTTCTTAAAAATTTATTATCAGTTTATTCTTCCCTTGACATATTGATGTATTACTGTAAACTATTCACTTTCAAAAAAGATACTTACAATCTTTTACTAGTACAACATGATAATTAGTATAAAAGGCATTTTCATTACTTCCAAAACTCAAAGATACTTTCTAAGACATCTATTATCATTACTATTATTATTATTGTCAACATTTTGATGCTGAGCAACTTTTGTAGGAAAGATACCTGTTGTTTATAGACATGGTATTATCATTAGGTATTTTTCTTGCTTTGCTATTTTTATTTTGAAGTAAGCAGTAGTCTTAAAAAGTGTTTTAGAGGAAACTCTCACAATTTCATAGTATAAATTTTCTGTTAATAGAGTACTGCTGAATACCGCTGATAGTTACAAATGATGTACAGATTGTGTCCCCATATTCAAAAACTTGGGACCTTAGTATTTCTGGTTTCTGGATTTTTAAAAAGTTCTTGGATAATTTTCGCATATGTGATGAAATATTTAGAGAATGGGTCTAATTCTAAATAGAAAACTTCATATATGTTTAATATATATCTAATTCACATGGCTCTAGCTAATTCTACACAATAATTTTACTTACCCTACTTTTTGACTGACCAATCATGTTAAGTCAATTGTGGAATTTTCCACTTGTGGCATCATATTGGTACCCAAAATGTTTCAGATTTGGGCACTTCAGATTTCAGGCTTTTGTAGTAGGTATGCTCAACCTGTATTTTTTTATTGTTAATCCCTTTTGCAACTAAATAATCATCAAAGTTATATGAATTTTGTTATAAAACAAATTCTCAAATCAGTATTCTAGATTCACTATATAAGAAACCTGGTTTCTTATACTTTCTCTCTGGCAAAGCTTAATTAAATGAATTTGAGTTAGTGGAAATGTGGAGGCAAAAGGCCTCCTTAACAACAACAAAATAATCAGAGCCCTCTAATCTACACTATCTCATATTCTTGTGGCATATCCTGTCATCATATTCACCATAATTAGCTACAAGACCAATTAGAACAAATTTTAAAAATTAATAAAAATAATACTTATAGGAACACATCTTTTTGCATGTATCTCTATGAAGTCACACATCTATCTCTATGAAGTCTTTGCCAATTAACTCTTAGAAGAAAGTTAATCTTAAGAGCTCCACTAAACCCAAATCCCTTACATTTAACATAATCTCAGTAAATCTATTGAAATAAATTCATATATAGGTTTTTGAGGGAAACATTCTGCTTACATGACCACATCATTCTCCCAGGTTCTCATCTATAATATTTATCTACATGAGTTATAATTTTGGTCATTTAAAAAAATTGAAGCAAGCCAGATGTATTCTTGACACATTTCAAGACACTTTTCCTCTTTTGTGTTGCACATAACTTTCCAGATTTATTTGACACCACAAATCTCAAAAATCCTATATAGAAAAAAGCTATATTGTTGCTTAGGTCACCAGAACATTTAGTTGTAAACCTAACCTGTTATAGGATTAAGCCTAAATGCTGATTTCATCCTTGTAAGGGTGTACATTTTAAAACACAAATACCATGATTGTGCTTAGAGAAGCCACTTCCACCTTTCCACAAGCCAGTTAGTTGATTATTTGCTTTGTGATAGTAAAGATAAAAAGTCTTTCATTCAATAAACAGATTTAAAATTTGTTTACTGTTTACTATTTGCACAATACAGCTTAAACCTACAAGAAAAAACAAAAATGTATAAGATGAGGCCATTTATTGCTCGTTTTATCTAATTACAAGTCTACATATACATTTTAAAAAAAGAAAGTAAAGGTGTCATATATAGCAAATTAATTACTTAATTAAAAATCTAGGAATGCCGACTGTCTGAAGTAAAAGGGATTACTCTGAGCTGCAGTGTTCATTGGCATCTTCAATGTAGAACATCAAATATTAGTTGGTCCTTGGAAAAATGGTCTGACTTAAACCAGAGGGAGTCAGAGAATCATGCATGCCAGTTATTATGCATAGACAACTTTTTAATTTTTTAAATTATATTACATATTTATTTATATTTGTTTACTAGCACTGGAGACTGAACACAGGACTGCTTTACCATAGAGATACACCCAGAACCTTTTTATTTTTTTTATTTTGAGAGATCATTTCTCTAAGTGGCTTAGCACCTCATCACATTGCTCAGGCTAGCTTCAAACTTGCAATCATCCTGCCTCAGCCTCCCAAATCACTGGGATTACTGTGGTGAGTCACTGCACTCAGCATGCATTGATGATTTAAGGACTATATGCTACAAGAGTAAATTGCAGCTGGGTGTGATGACACACCCCTATAATTCAGCTAATTGGGAAGCTGAGGCAGGAGGGTCATAAATCCTAGGACAATATCAGCAATTTTAGGATACTAAGTCAAAATAAAAAGACCTGAGCATGAAGCTCAATGATACATCCCCTGAGTTTTACCAGAGACCCTAGGTTTAATCCTCAGTATTGCAGGGGTAAAAAAGAAAAAGTAAACTAGAGCAAACTGCTTTGAAAAATTCCTAGGTCTAGTGATATGTCATGTAAGGAGTGAGTAGTAAAAATCAGGGAAACAAATTTTTATAATTATAATAAAAACATAAAAATATTAATCCAAAAAACTAATAAATACCTATATATAATGTGAAAATGTATTCTACCAGAAGATGACATATTCCTATAAATGATGCTCTGTTTTTATTATTAAAAAGTTCTAAAGCATTCTTTCTATTTGGTCAAGTTTAAAAATGACACATATCAAAGAATCAAAATTTAAAGTGGGCTAACATAAAGACTAAGGAGATTAGTGTAGTCATAAATTGTAGTAACAGCCTGCATTACATTAATCTATTGTTTTGAACTTTAAAGATGTCATCATACTATTTTGATGTGAAGTATGATTCAAATCTAATATAGGAGAAGTAATCACAAATTTATATGCTTTGAATGAAAAAAATTGAGAAAATGCCCCCATCAAAAACAGTGAAACAACACAGGGAAAGATATTAGGTAAATTCATTAATGTAAATGAAGTAAAATTTATTTATAGAACATATGGATTAGCAAGTACACAAGCAAATTGCAAAAGGTGCTTAAAACCTAATTACACTATCATGAGAGTGCCCTCATGCTAAATCTTTAAGATCAAATAAGCCTCATTATCACATTAACCTTCTTTCGACTCTCTTGTTATACAAGTATCATTATATTAATTAGTCATTATACTGTTCTTTAAGTGCTGGCCACCTCATGAGTGTTTTGTAACATTTCTCAGTACTTACATGCAAAAGAAGTAATCTATGAAATATGACTCCTGCCAACTACTGTAAACTAGTTCAGTAAACCATGCCATGCTAATCTAAATATATATATATATATATATATATATTTGTAGATACAATCAGATTATAATGTTATGAAGAAAATATATTTTTTTGAACCAGAGATTGAGCTCAGGGGCACTCAGCCACTAAACCACATCCCCAGCCCTATTTTGTATTTTATTTAGAGACAGGGTCTCACTGAGTTGCTTAGGGCCTCCCCTAAGTTGCTGAGGCTGACTTTGAACTCGCGATCCTCCTGACTCAGCCTCTTGGGTCGCTTGGATTACAGGCGTGCACCACCACACCCAGCTGAAAATAATTTTAAAGTTTCTAAATACCTAAACATGATTCATTAATTTGACCTACCCATTTAAAAAAATTCTGGCTGAATGGATTTAAGTCTAAGTCAATCATAGCTGAATACAAAGTTAATAGTATCACAATGGGTCATTGTTATGGTTTGAATCTGGAATGTCTCCCAAATACTTATGTGCTGAAGGATTGGTTTCTAAAGCAGCATTATTCAGAGGTAGGGCTTTCGAGAAGTGGTTGTATTGTGAGGGCTCTGACTTCATCAATCAATTCAACCAGTGACAGCTAAATGGATTACTGGGGGACAGTGGAAACTGGAGGAGGTGGGACCTGGCTGAAAAAAAGTAAATCACTGGGGGCTTACCCAGGAAGGGTATTTCTTGTCCCTAACCCTCCAGCTCTGCTTCCCAGCTCTTATGAACTGAGCAGCTTTCCAATGAAATCTAGATTCCATAGTTATGTTCTGCCTAACTGTAGGCCCAAAGCAGTAGAGCGATGGAGACCATGGATTGAAAACTCTGAAATCGTGAACTAAAATAAAACCCTCCTCCTTTAAATTATTTTTCTCAAGTGTATATCATAATGACAACAAATAACAACAAAAAAACCTAACTATTTGCTCATAGTAACAAAAGACTCTGTACCACTCTTTGATTCACGCAGAGGACTATTTTTTTTAACCTTTCTTTAGTCCTTAAAGTAGGAGGAGGGAAGAAGGCCTCTGCTTGGTGTGTTCTGAGAAACGCTGAGCACAGCCTGCCTTTTCTCCCACTTTGGGTCTGCCTGCAAAGAGGATGCATTCTGCCCTCCTCTCTTAACAACACCAGATTGTAGTGTTGATCTGTCCGTGTGCTGAAGTCTATGGTTGTACAGTGTTGCAAGCCCATGACTTGGTACATTTTTGGAGTCTCTAAGCAGTTTTATCCATAATTTAGGTAATATTTTGTCTGACTCAATACTGCATGTTTCTCTGCATTGGTTCTGAAGTCCGAATCAGGAGGGGAAGAGAGTTGTGTTATTAACTATCTCCTAAATGTCCGTCATGAAATGCTTTGGGAAATGTTGTCAAACTGAGAAAGAGTAAAGTGTGATTGACACAGTAACACTAGGACAGAGCAAAGCTGTTGAAATAGCTACAGTGAGTAACTTAACCCTGATGGTATATGCCTTGGAGCAGATACTTTTTATAGTAGGGAAGTTAGTGTCTATATGATGCAGTCTCAGCAGGTGGCTTTAAGCCTTAATAAATACAGGCTAATTAGGTTTGATCCCAGTGGGTTGCTTTTTTTCATCAGGGAATAGCTGTGTTTATGCAGGCAGAGTTGTATCTAACCAATACAGACTTTAGAAAGCAGGTCATCCTATGTATAGGCTGTCATTGTTCAGCTTCAAATTACACAGATGCAGTGTGGTCTGGTATTTTAATCAAGGCTAGAGCAGAAAAAAAGTCATTTTTAGGTGTCAGTAAGTGTTTTCTGCAGTTTCTCATCCAGGTCTAGCCTATAGCCATGATTTTTTTTTTCTTCTTTTTTTACATTTTGTTATACTATTGCAGAGGCAGCTAAATTCCATTAGTGCTACAAAACACAAAGTATAGGTTAATGCTTTAAATTATTAATAGCAGGCCTAGGTAGTCAGTACCAAAACGATTATCCAAATTGCATTATGTAGATGGGCTCTTGCTGGGTATTCAAAGGCTCTTAAGCACCAGCCCACTGCTATGTAATAACAAATATTCTCCTATTAACTTTATGTAAGTCTGATCATGGCTTTAGATTATATATATCTACATTCGGTGTGTCTTCAACTAAGGAAAGATTATGTATTTTATTAACCAGCAACTACAAAGTGAAATGCCATGACTGCCATAAAAATTTCTCCATATCTAATATCAAGATACTGGCCCAAAATATCAGAATTATTTCTTGAAAGTTGTGAAGACCACCTTTAAGAATGTGTGCCTTCAGTCAAGCATTGTCTCCCATGTTATACTGTTAAAAACAAAGCTTATTTTAAAGAAATTAAAAGGGGTGGTTAGAGATAGAAAGGAAAGCTTTGCAAATGTAATGCCTGAGACAGCAATGAAAGTTCTGTTCTTCCAACGGCTTCTAAGAATTAGGTTTGCTCAGGATATCAAGTGGGAAGGGAAGTGGTTTGAAAACCTGCACTTTATTTTTCCATCAGAACTTGAGTACATGAATGAAGATGAAATAAAGGAAGGAGGGCTGATAATGGAATAAAACTTACTTAAGAACACATCTTCAAGGACAAAGCAACCAGATATGAAAGGAAAATTAAATTTTGAGGTCCAACGCAAACACACACCCTATGTGGCTCTGAGGACTTATTTTTCTTAAGGAAGACAATTCTCAGAAATGGAGGACATGTTTTAGTTGTTTAGTTACTAAAATCATAGGAAGGGTCAACTCATCTGACAAAAGAGCTTAAATTTTCAGGAAGCAGACAAAATAGAATCTTCAAAGATATCCATAATTAGGACAGAGTGAGAAACATCCAATTATCTATTCATGGATATTTCAAGAAATATTTTTTGAGTCATAACTAGGTGCAAGACACTGTTGTCCATTCTCAAAAGTAATGAGGTTGGGAGAGGTATCCACAGTAAGTCTACAAATACTATAAATCAAATATGCTATTGTTTATACAAGACTAACAATGGAAATACAGCTGCCAGTTTAATAGACAATGTGGTTTTTTAAAAGACACAATAGAATGCATATGTATTTCAAAAATGGTAAAATATGATTTAAAATGTTTGTAAATAACACATTAGGAAGTGTGCATTTTGTAAGAAGGTAAGGTACTTTGGCTAAATATAGAGGGGATCACAAGTGCATGAAGGTGTGGGTGAGAGTAGTTACAATTTAAAATTGAATAGTCTATATAGGCTTCATCAAGAGAGTGACATTTAAGCCAAACAGTTTGAACTGAGTCCACTGGAGATCTGGCAAAGTATCTTTATGCATAGAGAACAGCCAAGTGCAGGCACTTGTTTGTTTTACTAAAGGTCAAAGAGAAAGGGAGTGTTGAAGTGCAGCTGGATTGAACTTTTCTTACTGCAAAGGAAGAGGGTAACAAGGTAAGAAGATACAGAAAAAACAGGGATATCAAAACATGTGTTTTGGAGTGCATTCAGAAAGCTGGCTTTTAATCTTAGAGACATGGGGAGCGCTACATGAATATAAACAGAGGGGGCACATGATTTGACCATGTATATCTGAAGTTGGGGATACACAAAATCAGAGTAACTGCGGAAAAGCCCTGCTGCTTCAAAGATCTCTGTCAAGCATTTACACAAACATATGGACAAAATTGTGGAAGAAAAACAAAGGAAAGCAGTATAACAAATTTGTGGCATTTCTAAATGTATTTCAGTGACATTAATTGCAGGTTTGCATGCAGCTATCCTATGGAACTAAGGGAACATGACCAAGAAATCTATAGAAATAAGACTCTGAGGGAAGACACAGTCAAGATGAAACACAGTAAACTCTAAAAGAAATCTAGGGAAGAAAACAATGGATTATAACTGGGCATAGGTTAAGTGCTGTTCTAATGGAAGAATAGCCCCTACGTGGGGTCAGCCAAATCACTAAGGAGAAAGTGGAAAATATTTGCTTGAACTGTAAATGATTTGGGAAGACAGATGTAATATTTTCATATCTTTTAATGTGACAGATCCTGTAGGACAATACAGAGAGAAATACATGAGTACAAAAATGTTTGGGTCAGAAAGCAAAGTAATAAAAATTAAAAATAAATAAATAAAGGAGGAAGACAAATCTGCCTTTCCAAAGAAAAAAGGGAAGAGCTCAAAACAAGAAGATGGTTGAAATTGTAGAAAGTGACAGATCTCTCCTGAAAGAAGGAATGAAACAACTAAGAGAACTGGAGCATCATAAGGAGGGGGAAATGTAATCATCATTTAATCAATCCGTAAGGCAGAAGATCTAGAAACTTTATAAGCTGAAGTAATTATACATTATTTTTCTCACAGTAAGATACAGATTTGCAAAAGTCTCATGAGGATAGAGGTTTTAGATTTCAATTTTAGATTCTGAATCAGCTAAAGAATACCTGCCAGATGAAACAGTGCGGGGCTTTCTAAGATCCCTGTCAACATACTTTCACAAATTTAGGTAATTCTGTCGCAGCTCTGGATCCAAAAAATGTCTGTCCAAAGAGACAGTAGAAATGTCTTAAACATTTTCTATGAGAAGTGGCGCTCTCCATCCTTCTGTCAGAAAGTTTACAAGCAATGCATTCCTGTGGCAGAATCAAGCTAGATTCACACTAAACACTATTTCCTCTTCTTTTCTGAGCACATAGCTCACTTTCCCTTCTCAGATTTCCTTGCAATAGAATGCAGTGATTAGCATCCTGGCAAGTCAACTAAAGTGCTGGTGGCCAACACAAGGTCCCACCCTATAAAAATGTCCCACACAATTCTTCAAACTTTGTATCTTTTATTGTCTTTGAAATGGACACAAAGGATTCAGGCGAGAGCACCAAGGTCTCAGGAATGTGATTCTAAAACTGTCTGTGGCAGACATCTTCCCCCCCCCAGTTTCTACAGTTTCTAGAAAATAAGATCTCTTACATATATGACATAGTTAATGAACTTACTATGAAATTGTTTTAAAGCTCACTTATAAATTTCTGTACTTTATCTCATGAACAGTAACAAATAGTTTATAGACTAGTATAAGGACATGGAGTACTTTCTTCCTATGTGATATTGTGGCCTCTAGCTAGAAGGAGCTGTGTCCCTAATTATTTAAAGCAAAAATTAAACATTTGCTTTAGAACAAAGTTGAAGTAAAATATTTGATATAAAGGGTAGAAAGAGGAGAGATCAAGCATCCTGTTTTATTTTTACATGAAAAGGTAGAATATTATTTCAAGGTCCTTGACAATAAATTGAGTTTCACTTCGTAAATGTAACTTGAAGCTACACCTAACAAAATTAAACAGAGGTATAGCTAATAAGTCAATAGTGGAGATAAAATGGAATTCTCAAACTTACACAATCCAACAGAAGGCAATGTACAAAGAAATGAATAAAACAGAAAGATGGTATGCTAAAAATCCGTGAGAATGAGCTCAGAATACAATGTTTAAGTCATTACAAAGTTATAAATTTTCAACTCACTATAAGGGAACAAAATAAGGAATTAGGAACTGGATTGTTTGTACTTTAAACTTTGGACTTTCTTTAGACTTCAAATTACAAGGGCAGAAACATTTAATTTTGTATTTTTAATTACCCTGAAATAATTTTTTTAGGAGTTCATTTTAAAGTTTGCTTCTCTCTAGGAATTTAATAATTTTAAAATTTATATATTATATTTTAAGAATATTTATATTCTTGCTTTACATAATTAGAGTATCTTGATGTTGTGATTTAACCTAATTGCAGAACCTCTAGATAGTTCTATTGAATGCTGTAAATGAGCACAATTTGGCATGGAAAACACTATATAGAAAGAATGTTCAAGCTTCAAAATTAATGTACTGTTCTATCAGATTTCAAAACCTTCTAGAAAGAAACAAATAGCACACACCAGTAGCTCTCAGGAGGAGCTACACAAAAATAGCAATAGATATTAAGGAAAGAATTTTTCTAACTATGAGTGTCTCCAAAAGCAGCTCTGAGTAAAGAATTTAGGATCAGCTAATTGATTTGGGAAGGAGCAAGTGAGATAATGGAAAAAGTGAAACAAAAGGAAAACAAAACAAAATAAAATGAAATAAAAACAAATAAAAATAAAAAGGGAGATTGCATACCTGAGATTTATGAGATGTTATCACCATGGGCAAAAAAAAAAAAAAGAAAGAAAAAAAAAGGATTCAATTTCCATGTAGACCTTTGGAAAAATCGTGTTGAAAACACTTCAGAACCTTTCCACTTAGTGAGGGGAAGCTGTGTTTCCTACCACTTGAGTTGAGTCCCTAAGGGTTGAGGATTGTTCCCAGAGGGCATTAAATCCCTGTTATATTTGGGCTGCCTTGAGCAAAATTGACAGATCTTTAGGAAGTGTGCCAAGAGAAGGACTCTTGCACTAGGAAGCTGTTAGGGGCTGTCCACCCCAGCTAAAGGGACCCTGGCTAGGATATGGAGCAAGCCACAAATATTGGCTTCTTCAGAGCCTCACAGGGAGAAGACTAAAACTGTACATGATTGATATCATCACCTGCTTAAGGGTTAGCCACCACCTAGACCACCATAAACTCAAAGATTGAAGTGAAAGTTAAAAGAATAAAAAGCTGGAGAATGTGAGGAAGGGACATATTCCTATTGTCATTTTTCTAAGGATTAGGTTTCATAAACTTAATAATCAGAATCTCCAGAAAGGTTTACTAAAACACAGGTTGTTCTGTATACCCCATGCACAGAGCCTCTGACTCCACTGTTGAGGGGGAGCCCTGAGAATCTTAATTCAAAAGAAGTTGCTGGTGCTGCTTGTCCAGGAACCACAGAGAATCACTAAGCCAGAGTAACAAAAAAGCTTCTTACTCTCCCATCCTGTATAAACTCACAGCAAGAGGAGGAGAACGGAGATAGATGGTCTTTTACTTCCTGCTTTCTGCATCTTGCTGCTTATTGAAAGGTTTTATTGTCCTCTGCACTTTGGCCAAACAGAAAGCTTAAGCATAGAAGGCTCATAGTCTGGGCAGAGGTTACTGTGCTTTCTGTGATAGATGAGAAAGTTCAATTCTATGATGCAAGAAAGAAACTCATTGTTGCCTTATACTTCAGCCACTTTCTCCAAATTATTTTGTCAGTTTTGAAGGTGATGTTTTGATGTCTCTATGTTTTGGCTTTTTGTTTGGGTATTCCTAAAATCTGAGAGAGCAAAATAAGACTGTTTGTTCTATGTTTGGCTTTTTGTTTAGGTATTTCCAAAATTTGAAGGAGAAAAATAAAAAATTTCTATATATACATCCTATAAAACCAACAATTTTATTCAATTTTTGACATAAGTAAGAAAAAACAATTTATTCTATATTATATGTGAGGGCTTGAACAATTTGAATGAGAGAGCAGGAAAAACATACATATAGGTCTCTTGTGAAATATGACAAACTTTCTGCCCAGAGGGTAGTATAAACAGTCAATGACTTTTTAAAATTTCAAACATTCTGTATCATAAGCTTAAGATCTAAAGACAATTGCTTTATATAAGAAGAAAGAAAAAAGCATGAAATGAATTCCACTGGTAGAGTCAAACTCCTTTGATTTATACATAATGTTTCCTCAAACAAGGATACAGAAGCACTCCCATACTTCAATAATCTAATTTTACATTTTTAGAAGAAAACAGGGCTATTGATAGACCTTTATTTAGTTGCACCCTGGGATATTTAAATACACTTTGCATTTCAAAATACTTACAAATTCTAATATCTTGTGGCATTTTCAGGGATTGTCATGGTAATTAAATATATATTTTATTTCTATTACTAATTGACAAACTGTTAAGACAAACATTTTAAGTTCCATATTAAAACCTGATTTTCTAAGATCCTTCAACCTTTTCTAAAAGAGGATAGAAAATGGAAAATAAGTTAAACTAGTTTTAGAGATTTATTGGGTCCATAAGTGTGCTAGCTGATTTGCATTTTGTTGTATTTTCCAGTGTCACTCCTCATTCCCTGCTATTCTTTTGTTATTGTGTTATAACAATTGATTAATCCCAAGTTTGCTATACATATGTATATACAAAATATGTTTCAAGTTATTCCAAAAGCAAAATACCGTAAAATCAAAGGAAAGGAAACTGACTAAAAAAAAAAAAAAAAAAAAAAAAAGTCTTAGTATAGCAAATTAAATTTAAAGCTGTTGTTTTATAACTAACCTTACCATTTCTAGATATTTTATTACTAAGAATCCTTTTCTATCACCATTTTGCAAAATGCATCGACATACCAGAGAATTCAATTGTGATAATGGCTAGTTAGCCACCCAAGATTTATCTCTCCCTTACTTGTCATTAGTTGGACCCTTTTTATTGTTTTATGTGGCAATATATAAAGATCAAAGAAACATTCTTTGCAATCATTTTGTATTTGAGGAAGGTCAATAAAAGTTCTTGTTCATGCTTTTATTAAAACTTTGTTAAAAATACTTTCTCAAGTCAGGCTCCCTCCTCTTCCTTTTTCTTCCTTGAAATGCAAGCAGAATTCACACAGCCATTTAAAAAAAAAAAATGGTTGCCAAGGAGAGTAGAAACAATGAGCTAATTTTAGTGGGGAACATTTATGCTACTTATGATATCATAACTACCATAGCCAAACCAACCCATCTGTACTTCTTTTTATGCGTAAGAAAAACACTTGCATCTTCTCTGAACTCCCATTATTTTGGGTCTTTGTAAGAATCCTATGTATCAGCTTACTGATTCTCTTACAGTACATTTTCTATTTGCTTTCTGACTTCTTCAAATCGCTTAAACATTAAAAATGGTCCTTGAGATGTACTTATTGTTTTCCCATTTTGATAAAAATGCAATACAAGTGTTTGAACAATAATGGCTGAATTTGATGAATCAATGTTATTCTCCTATTGGCTAAAGGTAAAACTGTCAAAATAAATTTAAAAGAAAAGTTAGGCTGCCCAAACATTTAGTAAAGTTTAATGGGAATAAATTCCTCTATGTAGACTAGATCCAATTAAGAGCATTCGTTTTTTAACAGAAATTGCCAGATGCCTTGAGAAAAGTATTTGAATTAAGATACTGCATATTTTTCTAATACCTAATTCTAGTAATATTTGACCAATTTGTGAATTCTATTTAATTGTTCACTTCAAATCACATTCCATGTTCTTACCTGCCATTAATTCTATGGTTCACCATTTTAATCACTTCCTTGTTAACCTGCTTTACTTACTACGGACTCTCTCCTAATTACTTAACAAAAATGCTCATTAAACCCTTTTCTTCTGAATGGACTTCACAGTCAAGTGTAACACAAGGAAAACAAACTAATATGTACACCTCATTCTGAGCCAGAATTGGACAGGCAGTTACTGTAGAAATAGGGAATCTGGTCAAATCCAGGAATGGAGGCCATCAGAGTAAGGGAAGTTGGTGACATCCCTGAAGATTGGAATGTCAGTGACTCCAGAGTCCTTTGATCACCAAGGTTACCTGCTTAACTGCCCCTCCCCAAAGCTGCAGGCAGGCAGTTGCTAATTAATGCCTCCTGGGCCCCCACCTGAATCTCCATGTGGCTCTTCCCCCTGCCATTTGCATCTCACCTTTTTGCTGTGTCACCACCAGCCATATAGGCAGGAAGGAGAGATAAAGGGTCAGAGGACAGGGCAGAACAAAGAAGACCCTAACCTATAAAAGATGTAGGGTATACTCACTTCTCCCTCCCAGGAGAAGTTTGTATTACTACTTTTAAAAAAAGCCTGCTTAATATGCTTGCCTTGGTGTGCTTCTCTGGTGTTATACTTTAACACCTGAGGAAGCAGAACTCACTGTTATAGGGCGGTATCAATATTACCTCCAAGCTATGTGCAAAGTACCAGTGACACATTGTTATTTCCATTACCCTCTTGCTATGCAAGATAATGGTTTTTCATTACTTCTGCTCCTCAAACCACTTCATTTTACAAACTCTTCATTTTCATCTATTGTTATTTCTCATGTTACTGGAAAAAAAAAAAAAAAATCCAAGCAATGAAAAGAGGATTTCCTCATGATTCCACACCAAACATCTCTTTGGAAACAGTCTCTCTCCCAGTTTCTACAAGATAAACTATTCTTTTTACAATGACCAGTCCCTCCATTTGTGTATTAGATCATATCCACTTTTTAATTTAAGTGATTTATCACTGTAATTATCCCTTTTCATCTATACTAGACTATTCACATCAGCATAAAAAGATTGTAGTTTTTTTATGAAATCCCGCCCTTGACCCACACACTCCCCAGCTTTTGCAGTTATCTGTTCTACTACAGCCAAAGTTCTTCTTCACAGTTGTCAACACCAATGCTCTTTATTTCTTTACTTTCCATTCTTCCTTGAGTTTACTCTAATCAAAGTTTCATCCACAACACTTGACAAAAAGTGGTTTTACAAAGGTTGATAATTACACACAATTTCTCAAACGTAGTACTTAAATTATATTCCTCATCTTGCTTACTCTTTTAGCAACGATAATGGCATTGTTCTTTTCTTCAAACCCATCTATTCATGTAACACCTGATACTAAGGAATTCAGACTAGTTTAAATGCAGTAGAAGGTAACACAAAGAGACTGGTTTTATTCCTTATAAGACAATGGTTCAGAGGTCTTTGTTCCTAGGAAAAGGGAAGCATTAGAGTTTGCACAGACCATGACTGCTAATACTGAATTCGTCTTAATTAATTCATATTGTTGAGGCTGATGGGTTCGGGGGAGCTCTATGTCTGAGATCTCATCATTCCTTTATTTTCACATTCCATCTTCAGAAAAACATGAGATCAGAAAGTAAACAGTTCATTCACAGGAGGGGATGGAATAAGAACTTGTATTTCCCCAATGCTTCTCAGCACACGTTTTGAAACAATGAAAGTCTGAAATTTGGCTCAATGTCTTCTTCCTGAGTTTCCCAGGTAGAGCTGGCATATAAGTGAGTTACAGAAGAAATCTGCATTAGATGTGAATGAGGAGCAGAAACTCCTGAAGAGCAGCTACTTAGAATGATTTTCATAACTCTCTATGCTCTATGCATCACAATTGCCTGGGAAGCTTGTTAAAATGCAGATTTCAAATGAAACTTCATATAGCACTAGTGAAACCTAGGTCTTGAATTTTTGATAATTTTCTCAGATGAATCTGATGCAATTGGAACATGAACTATGTAATTCTAAAAAGTTACCAAGTACTTAGACTGGAAGAACTAGCATTGGGAATGAGGTTAAGAGATGAATGAATTACCTGTTAGCAAAAATTTTAAGAATTTCTGCCTGAGTTAAAAAATAAAAATAAAAAATTCAGGCCACTGAAGATGTCAAATAGGCAAGAAGTTGGTAAACAATAGCACAAAAAGGGAGGTATAGCCCAGTTATGAACTAATAATATCCCTATGGATACAGTATGTACACAGGAAGCATCCCCAATAGACTGAGCAGGTACACTTACTACGTATGACTGTCTATCGCCAAACATCAGTGGTCCCTGGGAATAGCACCCAGTAAGTTCTTATCTTGGTTGCTTTCTTCTCTGGTTTCATTGGATGCTGTGTTAAAAGCTTTGAACTGTGTCTAGCTACCAACTTTGTTTGCACCTGAAAACAAAACCTAGACCTGTATCTGGCCTGTTGAATGTCAACAATTGTCAGACCAGACTCCCAATATTTTCAAGTTTTTCACAATTGTCTTAATTAATTTCAGGGACATAAACTTCCCATTATAGGATACTCATTCTCAGATTTCTTTTCTCTGCTTTGACCCTCAGATCCATAGGTCCTTCCTCTGACTTCATATCCATTTACATTCATTCCCGAGGTGACCTAATCAAGCTCAGATTCATGATTTTACATATAATCTATGCATAGTGATCGGTGATATTATCTAAATATATAACTTGGATTGTCACTATCCTCAATTGAATACTTGACTTTTCCATCAATAATTACATTTAAATTAGCATGTTAAAAATTAATCTCACCCAGGCTCTAATTATGTTGCTTCTTCATTACAGTAAATATGACAACCAGGCTTTTAAATTTAACTTCATGCTTCCTTAAAATTTCCTTGGGCTAATTCTTTAACTCTCTTTCTCTCCTACTCACATGCTTTTACTCAGTGATAGTATCAGGACTACTTTTAAAATACATTCCAAATTTCACCATTTCCATATACCTCTATCATTAACAGTATATTATAAACCACCTGTATTTCTTACCAGACAACTAAAATAGTTCTTTTTAAGTTATTCATTTATTTTAAAACAAGCCAGAATGTCCTACTTCATACATTTTGATATCTTCCCATTATCCTTAGGATGGAAATTCAAATATGTAGCTAGGTCTACACTACAGGGTTGCAAGTAATCTGACCCCAAATTGCCTTCTTAATTAATTATAATCACATTAGTCATCTTCCTATTTCTACAAAAAGATGAGTATAATTCTACATCCATTTTATACATCATAGAACAGATTAACATGTATGTAATGATAAATTGTAAAATGAAAAGTATTTATTAGTAAATCATTCATGCAAGCCTGTATCCAAATTTGAACTAAAACAGGTTAACTTTTCAATATCTCAAATATATGTTCACATAAAAATTGACATGCTAACCTGAAAAACTAATTTAAATAAGACTTTTTTTTTTTTTTTTTTTTTTTTTTTTTTTTTTTTGCGGTGCTAGGGATTGAACCCAGGGCCTTATGCTTGCAAGGCAAGCACTCTACCAACTGAGCTATATCCCCCAGCCCTCAACATTTTTGTTTTCTTGTTAAAATGAGTTACTCTGTACTTTTCTATGGTGACAAAAATAATAATTTATAGTATTTACTAATTTGTGCTTTTTTTAATTTAAAAAGCTTTAACATTAATGCCAAGTCCCAAAACAAAAATTAGAGTCTTGGTAAAATTTTAAAAATTCAAACCTTATATGCCTAGTCAAATATAATGATCTTTGAATATCAAATAAAGTTAAAATAATGATTATAGGAGCACACACTTCTTACCATTCACTTGGAAAATGTGAGTCTGATACACAAGTTCATAGCCATCAGCGTAGCAGGTATAGTTGCCCATGTGAGTTGTGGTAACTTTAGTAATATATAAGGACCCATCATCTCCAAAGTCCTGTAGAAAAAAAAATAAACATAAAATAAGGTATTTGTATTTTAACAATTTCACTTTGTTGAAAGGTATAGCATTAGGCAATAAATAGTTTAAAATATTGTTTTAAAATTATAAATATTGTTATTATGAATGTGGAGGACCCTGGCTTACCAGTTTCTTAAGGTATATTTTGTCTAAAAAGTGTGATCTCACTCATAAATATAGCTTTTTCATATTTATTTTAGGTATATGAGTTTATGAAATACCTTAGTTCTCACATATTTGTTCTAATTTACTTTTTTAGACTAATAGTTATAACATGTTTTTTTCTTATTTATAGGTAAGAGTTAATTACATTTTTCACACTTTTAATGACCAGTTAAGTTTTATATTCAAAGTGTGTTTACCAAAAAACAATAAAAAGTTATTAAAATAGTGTGATCACTGAATTAAAAAAAAAAGTTAGAAATGTATATCCATATCATAGAACAGGGATTTATTTTCTTTAGTTTTTTTGTACTGGTTTGAATTCAAGGCCTTGCTCAGTCTAACATTGTACCACTGAGCTATACCCCCAGCCATGATTTACATTTTGAAGCTTAGAAATGAGCAGTGCATTTGAATAAAATAGCCACACTTTTTCAACTCAGTTGAAACAAATTCATAACAACTTGGAAAAAGATAACAAAAGAAAATTCACACTGTTTATGAAAATAAAATCCAGAAAGCACTTCAGAACAACAGAATAAAGATTAGAAAATCTGTTTTTCCATAAAGGCAATGGATACACTGGGGAAAAAATTTCAAATTTTTTTTCCAGAAATTTCAAAAGACAAATGCTCTCAATAATTTGCAGATTTTTTTTATAAAAACTAGTCTTTTACTACTAGTAAGAATGACAGTATTCATGTATTTTAACTTGTGTCCCTCTTCACAGCTCTACAGTAGTCTATAACCAATAGCTATTGGATTTGTTTAGCAGCTCCCTGAAAACATACACTTACATAACTTCTCTTTATTTGAAGGAGACTTACAGCTCACTCACAGTTCTATTGAAAGGAGACAACAGTGGTTGTTTGTGCAATTTCCTGTGCAACAGATATTAGTTAAGAGTTAAAGTAGATTAGCCAAAAAACTTGAAAGGAAAATTTGGATATATGGGATAAATATAGTGTTATACGGGATAACACTATAAAACGGGATATATATAGTGTTATACTTCCCAAAAAGATTCTCCAGTGCCATCAGTAGAGAGTCAGCCCCACCCTAATCACCCCTCCCTACAGCCTAACCCTAACCCTCCCGTGCCCTATAGCCCCGCCCTAATCCCTTTGCGCACCCTATAAAAGTTGGCAACAAAAGAATTAACCTGCGATTTCCCAGCAACCCGCTTTTAGGCGTAAGGGAGGTCGTCACTGGCCAGCTAAAATAAAGGCTTCTTTTGGCTTTACGTGATCGGCTTGGATGATTTTATTTTCTTTGGGTACAACATTTGGAGGCCCCAGCAAGATTTGATTTCTCTAAGCCCTCATGCCTAAATTGGCCTCCTGTGATGGTTGCCTGGGAGCCCTACCCTGAGTAGAGGGGAGCACCTGAGAGATGTGTCTCAGTCTCACTCTTGAGGAAACCCCAGCCCATCTTCAGGACACTCTTCTGGATGAAGCCACCTGGTATCCTGTTTTGGTGACTCGATTTTCTGTATCTGGGGGACGTGGTCAGGCTGGACGCAGTCACTTACACCAGTCCCAAGTCAGGGCAAGATGTCGCTCCTGGCTCCTGGTAGGCCTCCTCGTGAGGTCTAGTCTGGTGAACCCCCTTGCGGGTTCAATCTAGCAGGCCCCCCAGTGGGGTTCAGTCTGGGGGGCCCCATCGTGGGCCCAGTCTGGTAGGCCACATGGGGCCTAATCTTGTTGGCTGATGTCTGTCTGTCTGTATTTGTTTTGTTAGTCTGGTCTGTGTCGCATGCCTGGCTGACGGGTAGCTGCCCTCTGGGGCCGGTCTGCTCGGCCTCTGTGTGGGCCCCAGTCCAATAGGCCTCCCCATGGGGCCTAACCTGGTAGGCCTCCTATGTGGCCTAACCTAATAGGCCTCCCTGTGGGGCCTACTCTGGTCGTTGTCTGTCTGTCTGTCTGTATTTGTCTTGTTAGTCTGGTCTGGGCCATGTGGGGTCCTCTCAGCTCGGCTGGCATGTGGCTGGCTACCGGCATAGCCACCGCGTGGCTTCCAGCATAGCCGCCGCCTGGGGCCTGGTCTGCTCAGCTGCCGCGTGTGGCTTGGGCCTAGTCCAGTAGGCCTCTGTGCGGAGTCCGGCAGGACCTCCGTGTGGACCCAGTCTGGTAGGCTGTGCCCCGGGGGACGCAGGCTCCAGGGACACGAGCTCCGGGGGCAAGTCATAGGACGCCATGATGTCACCTGCTGTTGCACGCCTGCCAGGACTTGGGGGTTTTGTTGCAGCTGCCATAGCTGCCGCTTGCCTGCCTCATGGCACAGCACCCACACACGACTGAGCGCGGCGATGCCCACCACAGCTGGGGCGATTCACAGGAAGGGCCCAACGCGCGTCAAGAGTGGCCTTTGCCACTGGCCCCCTGGGTCTCCAGGTCATTTATGTTTTCTGTGTCTTTTTCCCTTGCTTTCTGTGTTGCATCTCTTCAGGACAGTCTACTATGGGACATAGTCAGTCAACCACGTACCCCACTGTTCTAACTTGCTTTTTTTAGAATGTGCTGCTGATTAGGGAGATTTTGTTAATGGATGTAACTTAAGAAAGTTTTGTGAATCAAAATGGCCCACTTTCAAGGTTGATTGGTGCCCTCAGGGCATTGGGCAGCCAAACCATCAGGACTGGGTGCCTTACATTCATATTTGGATTATGGCTTAAGCATTGCCTTTCAGATTCTGCATCCTCTAGTTCGGGAACTAGGAGAGGCTGCACTGGTTTGATGGAAAAGGCCAGATCAGATTTAAATGCAGCTCACACTGCCACCAATCCCTCAAGACTCAGGTAACTCCACCAAAAGCCATTTCCAAATCCAGGGGCCGAGGGAGGGAGAAATGACTGGGGCCGCCCTCTCACCCTCCCCAGGGGGAGGAGAAGCCAGGTCCAAACCCCCCCTCAGTGTTACAGCACCCCCACCACCGAATTGTTTTACAATATGTAAATGACATGTGCCTCCACTCAGGAGGAATAACAAAAGCCCGTTACAGAGCTCTTAAGCATTCAAACTCTGTCCTGATAAAAATGGTTAAAGTGCCTGAGATATCAGGTTTCTGCTGGAACCAAATCTCAAGTAGAATTTATATTGAAATGACAATAAAGGAAGCAAAAAGCCCAGTAGGAGACCAATTTCCAACCCAAGGAAAAAAAAAAAAACAAAACAAAAGAGTGTTTTATTTGAGAATAACTAACAGCTGGCCCAGTACTTGTTGAGCTCATAACTTTTGGTCAGTTCCTATTTTTATTCAACTTAGATTTTTGAACATCTTGCTACATTGCAATGGAGATAAAAACCTACAAGGCCTTTGTTTAACTGTATATTGTGTCCAAAATTCATGTATATGATATTAGAGATTAACATAACGCTAAAAGAAAAAATGGATCCAGATATATTTGATTCACGTGATTAAAAAGGTTCAATTTAAATTCGGTAAAAAAATGAAGGTAAAATATATCTAACCTCACAAGTCTCTAGGTGGTCAATTTAAAAAAGTTGATGTCTATAAAATGTGTAATATCAATTGTTTTTTTAGGACTTTTCCACAGGAAAGAGATGGCAAATACTATTCAAAATACTTGTCTGATCTTGGTTATTGCAGTAAAATAAGTAAATTAGAGTTAATATATTATACCTTAAATTCCATGGGGTGACATGCTTTAGCATTATTGGTGTTTTCATGGATTGATAAATAAAGGGATTTGGAATTGTTTTGTATCATATCTGAGAGCAAGGTTACTAAGAGTGAAATCCTAATAATTTATCTAAATTCAGAAATTTCATAGGAGTTGTTTTAGAATACGAACAAGGAAGGAGTCAACATATGGGAAAGGGAAAGTGAAAAGTTCCAGGTATGAAAATAAATTCAGTAAAAGGAAAAGAAAAATATTTCTGGGTAAGAAAATCTGTGTGTAGGTAAAGGGCAAATTCCAACAAGTTTTTGTGTAACTAAGTAGTTATATGTATGTGAGACCATCAATTAGAAACTGTTTAAAATTTTCCCCGAGGGTCAAATGTTAATGGGCTAATATAAATCAAAGTGTAATCAATATGTTAAAATGACAAGGATTTCTTTAAGTTTTATTCTTTATTGTGGTTAAATAACTGGTAGGGTATTGTGCTATGATGCACAGCCTGGGGGTTTTTTTCTTGAAAAACAAAGTTTGGTTGCTCTTTGTATATTCATGTGTCCATGTCTTCTGGGTACAGAGGTCTTTAGAGCAGGGAATTTGTTGGGATGCTGTTCTCCAGGTTAGACTTGTCTGTGTTGGTAGTTTCAGGCTTGTGGGAATGGCAAATTTTATTGGGGACTTATTTTTATCATTTAATATTCTGTAACAGAACCTGCTATCAATAGGGTATTTGTAAATTTGTTACATTTTAGACTGAGATCAAAATTTAAATGCAAATGTATTTAAAGTTAGTGAGAGCCTGATTTGTTTAAAGGTTAATATCATGAAACAAACAAAAAAAAAATTTGGTCACTTTGCCACACAAAAGGAAAGTTAAAAGCTCTCAGCATTTCCTTGATTTGTTTTAAATGCAATATATTGTGTTAACAACTATTCAAATAGATTCAGGAAACAATACATATAAACTGTGTAAAATGATGTCATAAGAGGGGGCAAAAATAACTTCAAACCTGGAACAATCTGCCTAAGATTGTAAAAGGCCTTACCTGAAATAAGGGTCTGCTTCCCACCCTGCTACAAGTCAGAATGTTTCCAAAATAAGTCAGCTTTCAGCTCATTTAAAGTTATATTCAAAAGATTGTTTTTTGTTGTAGAATTACTGTGATATGAAATAGGAAATGTAATACATAACTCAGGCAGGATTTAGGATGACTATTATACAAATTAGATTGTTAATTCTATTTTGTATTTTCCTTGTAAGTTCTGTAGCTGATGCCAGATTAATGTTTTGAAGAAGTATACTAAGTCATCACCTATGAAATAGATGAGATAGTAACTGGTGGAACTGGCTTGCTGGATGTTTTAGATCAAACTTAAGGATTGAGATTAAAACAAAGGGGCCAAGAAAACCAGTTTTGGTTCTTGCCCTTTGAGTCAGTCTGCATCTAGAGAATGAAAGAATTTCTCCAAAAAACTTCACAACTCCAGGTCAACACTGCTGCCGTCGCTGCTGCCAGAACTCAGAGTTTTCGTCCATGCAGACAATGGGCAAAAGACACCGCCTAGTTTCTATGTTGTAGAGAGGCCATTGCTGTGTCCAGAGCCAAGGAGGTGCCAGCTGCCTTTGGCCTCCAGGTTGCAGGAACTGCCACAGCCAGAGCACAAAAGCCACTGGGGCCCAGAGGCCACCACCACCAGAGCTCGGAGCCCTCCAGGACAGAACCCAGTCTGAGTGGATGCTTCTCAATAACCCATGCATTCCAGGCTTGTCCCCCAGAGTTGGAGACACAGCGGAGATTGCTGAGAATAAGGAGATGCAACAGTGGGCCAGAGAGGCTTGCCCCCTGCCCTCCTGGGCTGATGGGAGTGAGCAAGGACCAGTTTCCCTTTGCCATGAATGGAAGCAGAAAGAGGAGCGCTGCTGCCCGCCCCAGAATGCAGAGGCTGCTAGAATGAAGGAGCTGCTGAAATGCATGAGCTGCCACCACCCAAGCACAGGAACAAAGCTAAGAAGCTGCTCTCAAGTGCCCCACGAGTGACCCTCTGGGAACTCAGCTGACTATTAAGAGACAGGAACAGGTCAATTTGACCAACTTATCTTAAACACCTAGCAAAACAGTTAAAACCAAACCAAACCATAGACATTCTTGGGCATTTAAAAGAATCAATAGTTTAATGTAACTTAAGATGTACTTGTGTTAGCCCCTAGAATAGGACTGGAGGCTACAAAAGAGAGATTCTTAGGCAAATGTACCTGATAACTCAAGTTCCCAAATAAAGGCCTCAACCTCTCCAGCCTTTGATAGGCCTTGTTATGGGAACAACTTCTCAGTTCTTCCACCTGGTGAGAGATTGACTTAATCTCATTGGTACTTATGTCACTTTGTTTCTCTCTCATAGAAGCACCCACCACAGATGACTTTACAACCTGCTCTTCCCAAGCAGACTTCTGCTCCTCATTGACCAGATTTCTAAAAGGAACTTCAAACTGCTTCCCTAGACTCTGCCCCCTTCCAGCTCGAAGCAGCAAGAGCAGTCAGCGCCCCTGCTTCTTACAGCAGTAAAAAGTTCCTAATTAAGGACAGGCAGTTACTGTAAAATAAGAAATCTGGTCAAACTGAGGAATAGAACCCATCAAAGTCTGGGAAGTTGGAAACTGAAAAACCACTAGTTTCCTAAACAAGGATTTGTTAATGTGGATAAGACCAGTGGGGAATGTTATGCTTCCCAAAAAGATTCTCCAGTGCCATCAGGAGAGAGTCAGCCCCACCCTAATCCCCCTTCCCTATAGCCCAACCCTAACTCTCCTGCGCCCTAGAGCCCCACCCTAATCCTTTCCCATGCCCTATAAAAGTTGGCAACAACAGAATTAACCGGGATTTCCTGGCACCCTGCTTTTAGGTGTAAGGGAGGTCATCATTGGCCAGCTAAAATAAAGGCTTCTTTTGGCTTTACATGATTGGCTTGGATGATTTTATTTTCTTTGGGTACAACAAAAGAGGGATATTTTAAAACTCCGCATATTCCATGGTCATATGTGCAAGACTGTACACGTACCCAAAAAACACAACCTACTTGATCTCTCACCTATGAGTGATTTTGAATCTCTAAACAAGCAGAGTGAAGGCAAAGGCAGAGTTATAAACATTTGATATGCAACAAATAAAAGGAAAAAAACCAACAATAACAACAACAACAAAAAAAAAAAACACCTCGAAGCCTAGAGGACTATACTAATTAAAGACACTTAACTAGGTATTTGTTCAAACCTTAGCTCAACACTTAAGACAGATAAGCAAAGATTTTAGCATTTTAGTAGACACACACAACAAACTAAATAAATAAACAAGTAAATCAGATTTTATGAAAATGAAAAACTTTTCCCCAAAGGTTGCTGTCAAGAAAATGAAAAAAGTTCCCTGGCAGAGAGCAACCATCTCCAGCTGCCTGAGTCCTCAGAGCTGAGATCTGGTCTTCCGAGCCACTGTGCCGCGGCTTCTGGAGAAGTCTGGTCAGGAGCTACTGGGGTCGCTGGCTCCGGTGGGAAGTTTGGACCCCTCGGCGCCATTTTGCAGCTTCCCTGGCAGAGAGCGACGATCTCCAGCTGCCTGAGTCCTCGGAGCTGAGGCTGCCTCTGCCCAGAAGCATTGATCATTCCCAACCTGGAGGTAGTGGGACAGCACCTTTCGTGGGTCACTGCTTGATCAAGCATTGCTCAAACATCAGGTGAGTTACTGGAAATCTGCAGGGACAATTTAAGTCTTCACAGGGAAATTGCAATCCCTCAGATTCACATTACTAGAGGGGAAGATACACGAGCAACATGAGAAAACATGGGAAGAAAGTGTCCCAAACAAACCTAGATGATATATCAAGAGAACCCAAAGACAGCATGGTAGAAGGAATGACAGAAAGGGAGTTCAGAATGTTCATAAGTAAAATGATCCGAGAAGACAATGATGTGACGAGAGAACAGATTCAGGCTATGAATAATCAGCTAATAGAGCAATTGCAGGAAGCAAAAAATCATTTCAATAAAGAGATAGAAGTTCTGAAAAAACAAGAAACAAACGGAAATCCTTGAAGGAAACAAGGAAATGAAGGAAACAATAAACCAAGTTAAAAACTCAATAGAAAGCATAATTAACAGAATAGATCACTTGGAAGACAGAACCTCAGACAATGAAGACAAAATATTTAATCTTGAAAACAAAGTCGA